>PVKB01005068.1:0-111885 GCA_004027205.1 Ctenodactylus gundi | reverse complement strand
ACACACACACACACACACACACACACACACACACACACCAGCTATTGGAAAAGCGTATTTGTAATATTGCTCTGTGCTGCAACATTGTTCAAGGTGAGATGTTATATTATTGTAAATATTGAGGCTTTGGGCATGGTAGGATCTTAGGTGCCTACCCAGGTGACACTCTACACATTAACATATTTTAGTCTCAGTTTTTCTCAAATGTGAAACGAATTTATGGTCTACCCTGTAAGTCTATATGATTGGTAATTACCATGGTTCCTCATCAATGAATCTTTCAGGTTGATCCTCGTTCATGGGGTAGGGCTTTTCAATCTGTTGACATGTTGGTATATTACAGAGGAATGTCCTATCCATTATACAATTGACAGCATACCTGGCCTGTACTCACTAGATGCCAGTAGCATTACTTTCCCAGATATGATAAAACAAGTACTTCCAGATAGTGTCAAATATCCCCTGAAGGCAGAATTACCATAGCTCTAGGGGTGCAATTTTTAGTAGTAGCTGTACCTGCTTTTATTTTTCACCAAATGTTAAGTATATTGTACATACAGAAAAGATCAGCTTCATAAATTTTTATTGAGGAAACATGCTCAGGTTAGCAGCCCTATGACAGAAAACAGAGTCGTACAATTGCTTCTTCCCTCATGGGAAGCCTCTGACATTCCCTCTTCCAGGCACTACTCGGGACTTTCAGAGAGAGAAATTAAGACCTGTATTTTAGAATGCAAAAGGAAATGCAGATTGAATCTGTACACTGGTTTACTATGATTTAGACCAAGCAAAAAGCCATGTGAGAATAGGTTAATTTGGTGCCATCGCAAGAGTGGGTAAGCCTTCCAAAGGCAGCCACCGATTATAGTATGATTTAATAGTTGCATTCTCCTGGCTTCCGGAATTCATGAAAGCATTTAGTTCTCAAAATCAGATGGTAAGAGTATTAAGAGGTCAAAACTTGGACTACGATGTTGAGAGATGGTATCTCTGAGAAATAATTCATTTGACTATGACTTTAGGACAGAACCCCCCATGATTGAATCATGGTGTCTCTATAACAAGGGGGAGAGAGACCACAGACCCACAGACATACAAGTGTCCTCCAGCTATGATGTGATTCAATCCAACAGGGCCTTTGAGAGAGCCTGCTTTCTGCTGCTCCGACCTTGTAGGTCCACAACAGGAGCTAAGATAATTCTCCATTTTTATAAAGCACCCTGACTCAGGTATCTTATTAGAGTAATACAGCCTAACTACTGGCAATTGAATGAATTAACTGGGAAAACCATTATTCTTGTTTCTTCCTGCCAGAGACTCTGCTCAATTGTTCGAGTGAATGCAGAAAAGAAATTGTGATAAGAGATCACTTGTAGAAGGGACAGCCATGAGTTGGGCCAAAACATAAGCCTGAGGAACCAACCTAGCCCTGTTATCATCAAGACTACTGAGGTGTTTAGTGATGAGCAAAGTGTCCCAGTTGTGATCACATCCTTCTCCCTGCTATCGTTAAGTCCCCTGCACACCAGGAGATAAAACACAACACCCTGGAGTTAAGAATAAAATTTCCTTCGAGGCCACTTTCAGATCTTTGATATATTAAAATTATCTATGTTGGGCATAGAGGATGAAATTACAAAAATGTCTTATAAGCAGCAGTTTTGTCATCCATTCATTAATTCATCATTCGTATTCTAGGTCATCTGTTAACTCTTTGATCCACCCATCTCAGGAAACTGGACACCACAAACCGTGAGTTAGTATGACAGCTGAGCGCTCATGCCACTGGGCGCACACAGCCAGCTGCACCGTAATACGTTCACGGTTAGCTTGTGCTACAAATTCCTTCTATCTCAAAACTTAAACAAGAGTAAAGGGGAGACAGAGAATACCAAGGGAAAACTGCTAATTGACACATCAGTTCATCTATTCACCCACCCAACAGCAATTCTAAGCATCTATATGGTAGCTGAGTTTTCGGTTTTTATTCCACTGTCAACCACAAAGAGGAACCAATGATCCTAACTGGGTCCCTCAGAGTACTCACAGGACATAAATATTCTCAAAGGCAGTTACTCAACCAAGACAATCTTAGCTCTTTTTTTCCGAGTTTTCTTTTTAAATATAGATAGAGAATAGAGCTTTCCCCCCAGTTTTTACTATCTTAAAGTACAAAAGATATGTTGTAGGACTCCCAATAATCCTGTATCATTGTTTTTGTCACCTGGAAAAAAAAATCTCTCAGGATAAATAACATATGGAACCAGGACTTGATGTGATACAGAATTAAGCAGATGTGGATTTGTGCTTCTGACGGAGAAGGGGGAAGACATCATTGTGATATTAACATGAAAGCGAAAGACAGTGTGGAGCTATTAAGAGATCCAGGCTTATCAGATGCTGGACCACTTCCGACCTGCCCAATGATAAGGCCCAAAACCTCCTGTTTTCTTTAACTCCATTGATCCAGAATTACATCATCTGTAAGTAGTAAAGTCTTCTTCATGCTAAACGGTGGGAAAGCAGGAATGACATAGGCTCCGCAGAGTCATTGTCCCCGGGAAGCTGATACCCGGTCGAGAAGAGCAGAGTAAATGTTGGAGGTGAAGATCGTAGTCAATAACAGCAGTTGAGACAATGAGGATGAATCTCAACAGAGACGGGATAAGGGATGAAACTTTGAAAAAAGACATTAGAATAAGGAAAAGAGACATACTGAGAACGAACTGTCAGGAAAAAAATTAACAGTAACGGGGAATGGACTGCGAACACGAGGACTTGAAATGGATGTCCCGAGCTTTACGTTGGTTCATTTGCCTCTATGTGGATAACTGGATACGTGATGTGGCTATCACTGAAATATGGGATACAGGAAAGTGACTGTACAAAAGTATTTGCTAAGGAAGACTATAGCTGCAGCCTGAGAATTAGGTGCTGATAGGATGGCTGGCAATGCCGTGAAATGTCCGACTCAGCCCTGGAAGCAAGGGGAATACGAGAAAGAAGATGGAAGAAAATCCTAAGAGAAAAAGCACTAAACATGTGCAATATTTAAGAACACATGGTAAGGTGAGTGGCTAACCATGAACACCTGAGTTCCCTGTTTTGAATTAAAGGCCTCCTAGAAGCAGCATTTGAAGGTATTGTGGACCGTTAAAAAAAAAAATGGAATCTAGTGGGAAGTCCTGAGGTCCGCGGCTGTATGCCAGAGGCTGAAAAGATGGGGCTTCCTCATCTTGGGCTTGAACATCCAAAAACATAAGCTGAAATAAACCTCTCCTTATTTTACAAGCAGCCTGTGTCAGTTACTTAATGGCAGTCATACGAAGCCAACTAAAGCACCGAGGAAAGGTTTTCTTCTTGAGAAAAAGAAAGATCTTAAGAAAAACTAAGACATAGTGAATAGTTGGAGGGAGAAGACAGCCAGAGGCCTCTCCCTCCGGAGCAGCATTTATCAGTGATACCCAAGATGGATGAACAATTGCTATGTTTAATGCCCTCTGAGAAGACAATTTCATGCCCTTCCGCTTATGGCTAACACCTCATATCAAGGGAGTACTTCAGGTTTAATCTAAATTTCTCATCCTCAGACACATATTTACTTGCTTTTTTATATCATCAGAGGTGAAAATCTGGTAACTTTCTTCCTTAGAGCAATCCTTCAACTATGTGAGGTTATATTCATCCAGAATCACCCCACAGCTGTTATCCATTACTCAGAGGAGCTATATTCTAATCATTTTTTCCCATCCCAACCCTTTCCTGACACAATCATGTTCTTCATAACGATTGGCCTCTCCTAACCCCACAGGATGCATATACATCACTGCTAGGATGGACCCTCTATACCACAGGGCACAGAGAAACCATGGGATGGCCAAGGGTGTGCGAGCAGAGGTCTCTGGTCAACACACTCGGGCTCTTCTCTAGGCAGAGCCCGGGCTTCACGAGTTCCTTTTCCATCCCGGGCTTTCTTCCAACACCTGGGAACCCAAATCTCAGGAAAATGCTTAGAATTTATATTATTGGTGACGAAAAAAATCAGCCAGGATACTAAAATTGTGTCTCCCGTTCCTCTTTCCAGGTGTTCCTTTCTTCTTTTCATTGTTTTTCTCTGTTCTTCCTTTCTCCTTTGTTTTTCTCCTTTCCCAACGCATTACTTTGTAGGGCTTCAATAATGCTAAGTCACGTGGCTGTCATCGTCACAGCTGCTGTGGGAAATACTCCTCAGCTTTCAAGACCAAAGACAGTGGTTATCATTCTTAAACATCAAAATCACTTTTTAACATATCCATTGCCATGTGGTTTTATTTGTCCCATTTAACACTAATGAATAATATTGTGGCCCTTTCTTTGTGTGTTTTTATTATCTTCTCTCTCAAACTCAACCTAAGATCCATAACAGTAACGTTGTCCCCACACCGTCTACCCTTGATGTCCCCAGCCCAGCTAGTAGCCAGCGTATACAGCACTGGCCAAAGGAACAGATGCAGGGGTGGAAGAATGGAGTGCGCGGATGGATGATGCGTTTGGAATCTGAGGGTTTGTTTCAGGTCGCCTTTCCTCACAGTCATGATGCCATATTAAATGATCTCAGGTATTCCGAACAGTAAAATTATTCTCAAGTTGGATAATTAAATTAAAAGTGCCAGGCACTCTTTGTTCTGCCTGGTGTTCACAGGCCCTCACCTGCAGAGGATGTCTGAAGACAACAGCTCACATGACCTTAAAGGAGATTTCTGGGCCCTAACACCAATGACATTAAGTGAATGAAATCAACACTAGCATTAAAGTATTTTTTAATCGATCTTGAAAATCCAGCACTGCAGTGCTTTGATTTCTATGGAGCTACAGACTCAAAATCTCATGTCCAGCTCATCACAGTGCATCAACAGAGAAACACATGCAAGAATCTGTGTAGGTGGCATCATGTCTTGGAACCTGTCCATACAGACACATGTGACTCCCCCTTGGAAGTCTGGTGTTAAACACTGTTACTTGGAAAGAAACTAGTAAATTAAGCCTTTTTTCAAATTCATTTTCTTGGCTAAGAATTTTAATACTGACTCTGGGATTGGTCATTGTCTTAGTTAATTTTCATTGAAGCAACAGAATAACCAACGTTCACAATTTAAGGGGAGACGATTTATTTAGCTCACAGTTTCAGAAGGCCTCACACAGTCCATTCATAGGCAGCTGGCAAGGCAACAATGGAAGCACATGGCAGAGGCTGGAGATCTGTCCACCCCATTGCAGACAGAAGCATACAAGTGAGTCTGGAGACACAGGCAAGCCTGGAGCCTTCCCAGAAACAAACTATAGCAATGTTTCTTCTTCCTTCTTTTATTTAATTCAAGCTGGCAGTTGGGCCTCCCACAACAAATACCTGAAAGCTCTGCTCTGGATATCCCCAGTCTCAACAAGTTGACACAATCTTTCCAGGTCAAATCCCAAGCATCTGCCCCTTGCAGCCAGGCTCTACATACCATAACACACAGTTTCACAACTATCTCACTACATTCAAATCTATGAGGCTTTTGAGGACATCCCAGACCCAATTTGTAGCAGCCATATAATGATATAGGCAAATATGATGCAACCGAGCCAAAGAGCATGTTCACACTGATATCTTTTTGTGAAACAATGCTGTTGAGATGTTTTCCCACAGAAGCCAATCATACCGTAGGTCAAACTGAGCCTGATGAATAGGATGAGAACCTGAGATTTCAGTTCAGTACACCAGCTGCCCACCATAATGAAGACATTTCAGAAGTGGATTCTCCAACCCCAATCAAGCTGTCTCATCTCCAATACCATACTAATACCATAGAGAATAGGCACAAGGTGTGTCTACCAAAGTATTCTTTAATTGGAGAATCCTAAGCAACCGAATGGTTCCTACCCCCATATCCCAAGAACTGCAGCACATCTGCCTAGGGTTAATATGTCATGTCTCTCTCTCTAACCTTTACATAAATGTAATTTCCTAAGTAAGCATACATCAGGAACACCTTGTTTTATAATGTAATTATGTCCTTGTGTGTAGCTTTAAAACTCGCAAGCTTCTACTTGCACTTTAAGGTTATAAATGCTTTGTATAAACGGGAAACAAATAGTATGTGAAACAATATAAAAATGTTATGAACTTACTGATGTCACATTACTAGATTTGTTATATTAGCATTACTACTATTCTTTCATCATTCTTCCTATCGTTATCATCCTCTTTGTTGATAGATGTTATAGTGTTGTAGAAAGATCCAGGACAAGAAGATAAAATATGTGAAATGAAGATTCAAGCTCTGAATTGTACTAGCTTGTGAAACACTGCATAGTGTGAGACATATTTCCTCATTTTGGAAAAGCAAGGATAAAATTATAGGGGTTTTTTGACTATGAAAATAGATAGTGTTTTCAAGACAGCATCTCCTTCATCAATACTAGATTTTTAAAATTTTGTTTAGGAAACTGCTCATAAAGAAACTAAGATCTTCCTTGTCCGCACAGCACCTACTAATTACCTGTGACTATTCTGTGTTTAAAATGCGTCTGGTCTCAAATGAGATGTGTTATCAATATAAAACACACACCACATTTTGAAAATGTGGTATGAAAAAAAATTATATGAAATCTTATTAATAATTTTACATGGTTTAGAATTTCATTGTGTTGTATATTGTATATTTTATATATTTCTTAATAAAATGTATAATTAAAATGAGTGTCACTTACATTTTCCCTTTTAGATTTGACTGCTAGAGAATTTTGAATTACGTATGTGATTTCCATTTCTACCTTGTGTTTTTTTTTTTTTCCCCCACTGGACAGCACTGGGTTAAAGACTTATCCTGAAATTTCAATTACAAACACATAAAAGCTCAAAAACAAAGGATTTAAGAGAGAAAAATGAGTTCTCAACATCCTCAGAGTTATGCAAATATGTCTCATGCTGGGAAAGAAAGCATTACTTATGTCAATTTCTTCCTAAAGTGAAGCAAAAAAGGTTCATAGGCAATAGAAAACTCCTAAAGTCAAGGGAGGGTCAGGTGTAGGCAAGAAATAGCTGAGTGAATCTCAGTGAAGGGTATGGGAAGGAACAAATGCTCTGGACTCACTACAGTTGTGTAGAAACACCATCTCTTCACTCACTTGTCTCATAACTCAGCACAAGGGACATGAACTGACTGCATCTCCACTTTTTCTGTATAGAATGGAAAAATTAATATGCTTCCGACACACAGGGTAATAGCTATCATTTATTAAGAACTCATCAGTTTTGGGCTTTTTGTTGGTGCCTCTGTCATTTCGATGGTACAGGTGAGCAAATTAAAGCAAATACTCGGGAATGGACTACGGATATGGCCACACGATGGTAGTAATAGAATCTGAGTTCATTTTATTTAAGCCCTTTAGGCATTACAGCTTTTAATCAGACAGTGAACATAAAGTACACACCACAATTAGTAAGGAAGGGTATTTTTTTAATAATTATTATATGGACATGATGCAGATTTTCAATCTCTTCATGCCCTATTAGCTCAAAAGAAAGACCCCAGAAGACATTGTGCAAAGTAAGCCAGCTTTGTAAACTCCAATGTGGTATTACTGATGCCCGGGATCTTGTAAGAATTGTTAAGCGCCAGGGGAAAACATATTCAAAGATTAACCTATAAACTATGAAGGCCCCAAAATTTTGGCCTTTAAAGCCAGCTTTAAGAACAGTTCTTGAATGGTCAATACATGTCTACAGCATCTACTCCAAATGACTTCCGATTGCTAAGCCCACTTTTGCAGCAACAGCATCAAGTTATAATATTTTTTCCAAGAAAAGCACAAATTGAATAAAAAATAGAGTACAGAGGTTAGTAGTTTTGTTTTTGTATTGATTCGTATGGAGTCTACAAGGCCAGGGAAGTAGGCAGAGGCTGAATTCAATCTACAGGGAGACTCAGGAATTCTCTCTGCTGGAAGGTGCCTGCAAACATCCAGGACCCCAACAATTCCCAGGGGATATGAATGACTCCAGCAGGCTGAATGGCCTCCATCCGCACATGCCCACAACCCAAGGGGACCTCGCAGGGCAGCAATAATCTCCCTCAACCATCCACCCGCCCCATCTGAAAGAGACGCAATTATTTCCGACAAACTCATTTATTGTCCAATATGATATGAAAATTAGAGTTGGATTTGCATAATTCCAGAGCACACTCAGTAGCATAGAAATAGCATCACCAACATCCTGTTATAATAAACCCAAGCTGGACATGCTGAGGCACACCTGTGATACCAGCACTCAGGAGGCAGAGGCAAGAAGGTTGCCATGAGTTCAAGTCCAGCCTGGTCTACAAAGTAAATTCAGTACCATCCTGGTCTACAGAGTGAGATCCTATCTCTAGAAGAAAAGAACATGTAGATCTATATGCAGATAATAGTATAGCTATCATATATATACGAATCCATATAATACCCGATACAGGCTTGAAAGGAAACACAACAATGTGTAGGCAAAGTTACTGTTTCCAAAATTGCTCAGCTTTGTATCCAAATTATTGGTCTTCAATGAGAATCATGCTCTCTAGATCACATGATATAATCAATGTCAGTTTCTCAAAAGGAAATCATCTTCTGGTTAAAAAAAAAAAAGTTAACTCATTTCCCATGCAAATGTAAAAAAGAGAAAAACATCGTTGGAGATGGTATTCATAATTTTATCATTAGCCAAACAGAAGCAATTCTTGGAGGATGTTGTTATTTTATGAATTTAAGTCAAATTTTTACACAAAAAGCTTTTCCTATATTTTATATTTTAATAACTGTTCATTTAAAGGAGTTGGGCCTATGTCTTGAGGACTCTGCCAGGATCCAGAGCTAAGTTCTGAGTCTCCAAGATCATTTATTTTTTTATTGCCCAAACAAAAATTTGAAGTATGGAAGCTTCAATGGAAGAAGACTATTACATGTAACCTTTGGATCAGGTTGGATGGCCAAAACTTCTCCTTGGACTTCTGAAATAGATTCCACCTGATCTTCACCATCACTCCCATGGGAGACAAGTTTTCTCTGTAATCCTTTGTTTTTTATTGTGTTTTACTTTTCTGGAGAGGAAATTTGAATATGAACAAGATAGTGATATGTTGTTTTATTTTTTGTTTACAGTAAGTTGGTTAAAAAAATAAAGAATGGGTAAATGAGTAGATCCAATAATATAAAGATGACATGCCTTAAGAAAACAGAAGACAAACAAACAAACAAACAAAAAAAAAAAAACACAAGGAACACATCTAGGTGACCTTTGTCTTTAGGAACAAAACTTTGCCATGTTGGTGTTTGAAGGTATATCCGTTTCAAAGTCCTCACTTGGAGTTTCAAATTAGATGTTTCGCAATGTCCTTCCACAATCCAGGCCAGATTTTTCTTTCCTTTCTTAGAAACCTCGGTCCCTGCAGATCAACACTGCTACTCTTAGAATGTCACTCTTCTTTTAACTCTTTTGTGCACCCTACAGACTTGTGAGGCTGTATCAAACACTGGATAGCATCTATCAATAGACAAAAGCAGGATGCAACTACGAGACACACTCCAAAGACCCTGTGTGTAAAATTCATGTTGTGACGTGACCCCCTTAGTGGCACATCTCCTGTTCCTCTAGGCTAAGCCTGGATAGAAGCCAACACTTCAGGAGAGAAGATGGATCTTGAAAGCACAGTTTCTTTCAGCGTAACACATCTTTTTAAATATTTAAGTTGTATAAACACATCACAGAAAACATAACACTCTATGTCATCTTTAAATCATCCTGGGTGGGGAGAAAGCCAAGAATCCATCAATCTTGAATGTACTAGGAAACTCAGAGAAAGTTTTCTCCATCTTTTAGGTCCTACATTTTGAGTTACTAAAGCCATATACTTAAGATCTCAGGCTCTCGTTTATGGGGTTAGGGTTAGGAAGGGCGATAATTTATGCAATGCACATATCGAGGCACTTAGTTGAGCACGTCACAACTATGCACACACAATCGCAATCCTGTTCCTCCAACTCCCTAACCTCTATCTTGAACAGAGCAGTGGAAAACATGAGCTCTCTCTGCTCAAATTCCTGCCTGTCCACTTACTAATGATACACGGAAAAGTTATCTAACTACCATTAAGCTTGGATTTTGCATTTTATAAATTGGAATAATTATTGCTTCTACCCCAGTGAGGTGGAACTAAAAATAGACTGAGAAATTCCTGGAAAGTGCTGAGTACAGTGTGTACATCTAAAAAAGCTGAAAATGCATCAGCTATTACAATAATGTCAATAGGCTGGTCCTGGATTAATCATATTTCTACCACAAAATTATCCCTGCTGGTTTTCTGAAGAGTTCCTCATACTTTCTATCGGCTTCCCTTAATGTTGGTCCAGAAGTCATATGGTAAGCTACTGAGTATCATTCCTCTGCTTCGTATGTGTGGAAGGTTTCCTAGAATCTGGGAATAGAATCCAAATTTGTTATTCAGAGCATTCACTCCACAGTGTTCCAAGATTGTATCTCACTATTACCTGAAGTCATTCACTCTGCTTGGATGAACCAAATCTGCACATCCACACCCTGGTGTGTCACCTGGATGCCTCCTTCTACAGAATGCTAAGTTGCAAAGGAAATGCCACACTGAGTGATTTGTGGACGTAGATTTGAGGGCCAAATGATTTTAAAACTGGAAAAGATCCAAAAGGCCACTTTACAGACGAGAAAACTGAGGTTAATTGGCTTCCCCAATGCCATGGAGCTATTTATCAGCTGTGCCACGGCTGTAGTGGCTGGTCTGCCCAGAGGGAGGGAACCACAGGGCAGCCTGTTAGGAAAAATTTGTCAGCAATTGGCCACAAGCTTGCTGACGGGTGATCTTGCTCCATTTGTGAGAAATGGGACAGAAGTTACACACCCAATAAAGAAGAACACAAGGCATGCCTCTGTAGACTTGAAAATCGGTTACCTCTGGCTTGCAATGCAGGGCACCATTGGAGTGGGGTGAAGGGAAGAGAGCAGCGGAAATGATTCCCTGTGATCTGATCCATCCTTCATTTCAAAGATGTGGCCTCGCAGGCTGCATTAGGCTCCCAACTAATGCTCTCAAGTGCACTGTTGAGATTCGCTGGAGCCCAAGATTCTCTCCGAGGTGCAGTAGGAACAGCCGCGAATAAAACACAAGAATCACTGATGCATTTCTCAGAAGGCAATCGTACCCAGCTCTAAAAGCTAAATCACAATTTTTGCTCCAAAATAACTCTACTAATAAAGACACTTCATTTATACAGTTTCTTTAGGTTCCCCAAAATAATAATAATAATGAAAATAAAATCTATATCTTACGCTATGTCTCTATGTGAGGCACACAGTGGAGAGAGGCAGTGCACAACCAATCTCACCGTAATGTTGAGATGTTTTTTTATGGCCAAGCATGGTGAGTTATAACTGTTTGCATAAAGTAACCTCAATTTTCAATCTGACTGTAGAGTTCAACATAGCTTTGCTGCTACTGACAAGGAAATATTTGCAAAAGGCTTTAAGTATGTGTTTTTAATCAGTGGATGGTGGGAAATTTGTAATTGCTGATGCTATCTTAGCTGCCCAGCTAGTCTTGCCTAAGTTTAGCTAGTTACTCTTGGTTAGTGACCTGGATTGGTGTCTATGGTGACCAGATATGGAACATGGCACAGCAATTGAAATGCAGGGCTCCAAGAGCACTGTGTAGTTTGGTGACAACTGGGTGAAGTTTGGGCAAATGTTCTCTCAGCCAAATAAAAAAAAATGAATTAAGGTCATCATATGGCTCAGTGGGCCCATAAAGTAAGACAGGCTTTGAAAACTCATTTTCATGTGCCCGTCAGCACTTGGAGACTTCCCGTGTATTCCAGCTTTAGAGATTTTTGCATTGGCTACGAGAATAGAATTCATAGACTATTTTCCCATACAACCTTTCCTGATCTCTTTGCAAGAAATTTGTTATGCTAAAGCTGCTGTAGCTGGTCTTAAAAACGTTACCTCATCCAATGACCTGTCACTAGGCCTCTGCCCAGGTCCTGTTAGACTACCCAGCTACTGCTCAACCGGAATTGGACCATTGCGTTTAAGAAATGCTTTGTCTGCTCCTCCCTTAGCCCCATTTAACCACAAGCACTCTATTCGATCTTCCAGAAAAAAATCCAAATGCCCCACTAACAACTGCAGTGCATACAGTTCTCAAAGACTTTTCCAAGGATCTGTGGAGAAATGAAGCCATTTTGGTATCTCAGTCGAAAGTGATAATAACAGACTCTGGGCAACACAATTATTACAGAAAACATGGACAAGTAGGCTCAGAAAATCACCAAAATCTTCAGGAGATTACTGGGCAGCCAGCACCACAGATCCAACCCTACCGTGGGATCATGCAGGGAAGGCACCCTGGCTGCCCCTGCCAAGCGTGGGTGTCTCCTTCTTACTTCACCATCTCTAGGCGTCCTGGGAATTAGACGGTATTATAGTCACTGCTAAAATGACCATCTATCAATGACTGCAAGTGCGTGCGTGCGTTCATGCGTGTGTGAGTGCATGTGTGTGTGTGCGTGCGCATCGGGAAGCTAAGGCTAAGCTGGCATTCATGGAAACAAGTGAGGAAATTCTTTAAGATTCTGAAGAGGAGGAAGGCTCTTCTTTCTATAGAGCATCATACCTGAAGATTATTCCCTAAATCTGGGAAGGTGATTCTTACGTCAAACAGACAAACAAATGAACATGCAAACAAAATGACAAATGCACATTGCAAGAAACGAGCGGCATGTAGAATGCTATCTTCCCAACTGCTGAATTACTCCAGCAGATGATTTGTATGGTTTAAAAACTCTGCATCCCTGCTTCCAACTGGGCATTTTCATTGCTATCGCTTTGTTCTGGTTTTGCCGTGTAAGGTTAATAAACCAACCTAAAGAATAGGGCTAGGAGGGATGACAGATATTCTGGATAAATAAAGATTCAACTTTTAAAAATGCATTGACATATCAGATCTGTGGATTGATTCTAAGAATATGAACTGAAATTGTGACAATAATAACAGCAAACACATTCTAAGTACGGCTTCAAGCATTTTTATACATTGATATAATTCAATACCAAAGCTATCCGATAAGGTAGATATCCACACTAACTGCAGTTAGATGGAGAAACTGAGAAACAGGAAAAAAAAAAGCCTTGAAAATCTGGTAAGCAGCAAAATAAAGCTGGAAGCAGGGCATGTGCCCCAACGCTTTTGCTAGGCCAAAGGTGCCTTATCGCGTCTTACGTGCACAGGGACAGGTGGGAAATGTGTCTTAACAGCAGCACATAAGGAAAAACAAATAAACAAATAAACTGTGGAGCATCAGTCCTCTGGGTGATGTGGCTGGCAATAAAATCTAATGTAATGTAGCCTCAGGCTGCAATAAAAGGATGTACAGAAGGGAGTTGATAATCTACAGTCTCACCACCTAGATTTCTGACTTCAGTCCTTTAGCGAGAGGAGAAAAAATGAATGGGATGTTTAATCTGGACATTTTGAGAGTGGTAGTGGCCTCTTGGAAGATAAATACTGCACACATACACAATGTGGAGGAAGAATTATATCCATTCTGTAAGACATTAAAGGCTGCATCGAAAGCCATAGCCTTTGGGGAGACAGCGTTTGGCTCAACATCAGAAAGTATTTCCAATCATGAAAGATCCCACTATATCAGAAGTGTAGGTTAACACATTCCACATCTCTAGAGAAATAACTGCCATCATTAGGACGCAGGAACAATGATCAGAGAGCCTGCTGGCAACACGCTTTGGTCTGGGTAGCCTCTGGAGTCTCCACCTAATGGACAACAGCAAGATTCAGTTATTTCTTCCCCGAAAGTACCTTGAACCACTAAATTCGATGTGGCTCGTCCTTTCTTTGGAACAATGTGTTAATACTTCCATTGTGGCACTTACTGTAGGCCAGCTCCAGTTTATATCAATAGACCCAATATGTTCTGTATTGTTGATGTTACCAGCTATCTAATGAAAGGTTCTTGTGACTTGACCATTTTTGTGTGCCCAATCCTAGCCTTTCATTACTGCAATGATTAAAAAAAGTGGGGGCGGGGCGGAGGCTTGAAAAGGGTTAAAGTCAAGCTCTGCCGAAGAACCCGCCACCCCTCCATTAAGGCTTGGTGCCGACTAGGTAAGAACATGGCTGATTGAGACCTCAGATTTCTCCCAAAGGCCCCACTCTGTAAAGGCTTGGTTACCAAGAGGGCACTACTGAGAATGGTAGAAATCTCATGAAGTGGGATCTACTTTGATGTAATCAGGCCATTGGGGCTGCACCCCTTAAAGGGACCATGGGAACCTGGTGTGCTCATCTCCGCTTCTTTTTCTTTCTGGCAGTGAACTGAGCTTCCACGCTCGGCCACTCCCTCCCTCCACGGTGAGCTGCCTGCCACAGGCCAAAAACAACAAGAGTCAAATCATGGAGAGAAATGCCAAAGCTATGAACCAAAAATAAATCTTGCCTCGTTACAAATCATTTCAGGTATTTTGCTACAGTGATGGACCTGACCAGCAAAGACAGTTTTTAGTCTGTTCTCTGAATATCTTGGAATACAGATACTTGGGGACAGAGGCTATAAAGTAGGACAGAGCTAAAGGCCAGGTTTAAAATGGTACATTTCACCAAAAAAAAGTAACAAACAGCTTATCACCTGTCACTGGATTGACCATGGACCTGCAAGCATGGGCCTTTCACAACTTACGTGGCCATAAATATCACAGGATGTATCTTTATACATAGGATGCGTCATATTTTTTGAACTAATGAATGCTTTAAAACTAGATTACAGGTGCATCTACTAAAAATAGAATTGTTTTCATATTAAACACATATATACAATTTTTTTCTTGCAGCTAATTAAAGTAGATTGGGTGAAGAGTCAGGCTAGCTGATTCCATTCTGTTGGCTCCTCTATTGCTTTGTGGCCTTGGGAAGTTGTGGCCTTGGGGAAGTTGTGGCTCTTCCCCAGGTGCCAGGACCCTCGGCCCTAAACAGAGCTGACTATAATAGCCCTTTTAATGACTTCATACATCTAATGCCTGACCATCCTACTTGATCAAACCAAGTCCTCTGCCCACATTATAGAAGTACTGGATCCAAATCCATACAGTGGCCAGACTGTCTATAATAGGGAATGTCATCTAACACGCCACATGTAAAGCAGGCAATGACAGGATGGAGTGGAGGAAGAGAAGAGCAAAAAGGATGCTGGGAGATCTGGAAAGCATATCTCAACAACAGACCAGCTAGAGCACAAACTACAGGAGCAGTTTGAGATACTAGCTACATTTTGGCATCTGATTCCTCGATTTGAATTTCAGCTCTGTCAATTCCTAACTGGGAAATATTAGTAATGTCTACTCTTCTGCCTTGTAGGGTACCAGTCATCATCCTACCAAATCATATGAGGGGTAAGTCTCACACTATATGGAGCCTTTATTAGTACCATGTCTAAAGCTTGCTACATGGTCAGTTAAGCGCTAGGTCTTAACAGTTACCCAATACCAGTTTCAGATATCTGTAAGGCTATTAGGAAATATGAAAAGAACCAAAAAAGCAGGAGAAGTGTAACCACTGAGAGAAAGTAACAGAATGGGAATATGTTGGCTAATCCTTCATTCAATGGGACATTACACTGAACTGAACAGAGAGTAGTGAATTACGGGTTTCCCTCCCAGGTTCTTAGAGGCAGTTAGTAGACTGTCCTCAGGACATTTAAAACACTGGAGGATTATTGGCAAAAAGAGACCTTGCAGAAAAGGGAGGTAGACCAGAAGGCCTCAGAAACTCTTCTTAAGGATAAGGCCAAGGATCATGTAGGAATGCAGGGTGATGAAACAATCAACTCAGCGTTTTTGTCCTGCGGGGAGGTCTGGGCCTGTGACATGTACCAAACGCAGTGGGAATCCGCAGAATGCTGGAATGAGAGCAGGCTTGCAAATCCCACCTCACCTCAGCCTTGCAACTTTAGATAAATATCTCCCAGATAAACAGAGAAACAGAGAAAATAGTTCTCCATCCTGGAGTGGTTGTACGACTAAGTGGGGTACAAGTGCAACTCCTGGCACACAGGATGCCAGAAATGAGGCTCTCTCCCCTTGCCTCCCATCGTCAAGGCAGGGAGGAGGCAGCCTGGACCTGGGACAGGAACAGACGCTACAAAGTAGGCTCCACCCCCAGACCAGAAGCAGCAGGACCGCCTAGAGGACTCAGGAGCCTTGCAAAGCCCAGCTTAGGCCTGGTGGTGGGTGTGTCACAAAAGCAGTAGGAAAACCATTAAGGGACATGGGAGGGCGAGGGCTGCTGTGATTTTAACAGGACGCCACCCCAATGTGCTTCTCTGCCTGGGCCTGCAGAGGTCAGAAGCCAGATGACAGGGCAAAGGCTTCTTTTGCACCAGTCACCTCATGAGTTAAAATTGTCACTGCTCAAACCCCCTGAAATCTCCTAACAGAGCAACTACTACTTCCACCTGAAAAACAAACAGAAGCAGTCTTGAAATTGAGACAATTTATCAAGAGACTAATTATCTTTTAAGCTAGTCTGGAATGGTAACGAATGTCTTGCACAGGAAAGCAGACCTGTGATGGGTATCTCCACACTGAGCGCCTAGCCGCCTCTCCCAGTAAGGAATGACGTCAGGGTAACTTCCCACCGCAATCCATATGCGAAATGAACACACAGAGAGAGAAAACCCAACAGAAAAGGTACGAAGCAGGCAGGCACTTTGCAAAAGCAATAATTATCTCTAAATCTAAAATCTCAACTGCCTCATGAATATTTGAGATGGAAGGGAGATGGATCACTTAAATTTATGAAATCATTCAAAAAAGCAGGCAGCAATAAACAATTCATCACTAATCAGGAGAGGCCCCGATCTGAACCAAACGTTCAGTTGAGGATTTAAGGCCCAACCAACGCAAAGCAGAACTGCCAGTGGTTACCGTTAGTCTATAAAACAGAATCTCAGGTCTAATTCCAGGGTGGCAAAGAGCATGAGCACTTTACAGAGTGCTCATGGTGAACTAGCCACTGGATGAAATTTGCAAGAATCCTAGGATACAGATGTTACTAGGAGACCCACTGTGGCGGAAGAGGAGTCTGAGACTCAGAAAAGGTACGGAGCTTATGATTGGACACTTTCTTTGTAAGCAGTGGAGCTGGAATACAGAAGGCCCCAAAGCTATGATGAACTAAAGTCAAAATTTTCGATAGAGAAAGGGTTGGGCTGTGTTTCTAAATCTTGATCTTGCTGTGGTCTCCTCACTCATGTCCTGCAGCTCAACAACACGCTCTCCAAGATCAAATAACTGTCTCAAGTATTGACACTGGTGAGGACCAACCTGAGCACTACACGTTTTCACAGGTAAAACATAACCTAAGAGCCAATAGGGAGAGAGGCCCGAGAGTTTACCCCAAGAGGTGGACCCTTGCTGACCTCCAATCTTGCACTTATGAAGAAGGATACAACCGCTTTGAAAGCAGGGGTCATGTTCTACAGTTTTACTATTTGCTCTCACAGATGGGGCCTGGTAAAGGCTGAAGACAGATTGCTGAATGTCTCTAACACCAGGGAGAAGCCTTCTCTACCAAGCCGGTTGCTGTATTAGCTGATCATCCCACTGAAGGACAGAGCCAGCTCTGAAGCCATTTCTTCAAGAGAACTGACTGTGGACGGATAACCTTAGGTTAGGAAAATCATCCCCACCCGGAGGGCCATCCACATCAGGAGCATTTCTGGGAAATATAAAAGGTTAGGAGAGGAAATTTGGGGTTCTCTTCATCTGTAGTAAACAGGAAATTTTCAGAATAAGGTTGTGTTCATCCACGAATACTGTTCAAGGATCCCTTCATTACAGAGGGCATGGCATGAGACTGGCCACTGGCCACTGCAGTCTGTACAGCAGTTGACATTGCCTTCCTAGGTGTAGAACCCACACCGCCTGACTAGAAAACTCAGCCCTCTAGACTAAGAAAACAATGCTTCAATCTCAGGAAAAAAAAAAAAAACAGAAACAACAACAACAACAAAACAGAACCCTGCAGTGGAGGACCAATGATGCCAAATAAAAATGAAGTGTCACCTCCAGGCCTAACAAGCATGCGCTACTCACAAACACAACTTAAAATCACCTTCTTAATTTTTTTTTGTAAGTTAAATGAACTGTCCCATCAGGTGACAAAACACTTTGCCTTACTTTCCGCGGAGTGACTTAATATCCCATCTCATAATCCACTGGCATGGATTCCCTCTCCATCAACTCTCTTAGAAATACACCAACACAGCTCAGAACTACAAAGAACTCCACTGCTGAATCACCAGGGAAGTGACTACACACCTTAAAAAAAAAGTACCCACTTAAGAGAGCACTGTACTTACTTTTAATAGCATTTTCCTCTTAATTATAATATAGCATTTGTTATTCTTTCATTCTTCTGAACTTTCATAATGATACTATCAAACAGTAGCAAATATAAATTTGTGCAGTCTGAAATATGCAATTTAATCATAAGCTGTAATTTCCCTATCACTGGAGAAAGAGAAAAAAATCAAATGATTAAACTGCAGTGCATGAGGACCAATCTTGAATTAAAGTTTACTCCCTGCTGAAGTTAGGGTTTTATTCAGCAATATCAGTAGTTCAAAGGTAATTGTAAAACATTCACTGTTAGGTTGAAACTCCCTATCCCAAATTGTTTACTATCAAAGGGCTATTTTGTTTATTTTTTGCAAATTAGCAAATAAGAAATGTCTTGGAGACAGCTTCAAAACCTTCCTGAAAGAACAGGCGGCGCTACCACGGCGCCGTCTCACTAATACTTCGTGTCTTTATCCATTCCATTCCCTCTGGAGTCAGAAAAGATGCTCTTCCTGCGGTGGAGGAGGGGTCCCGAAAATCCTTGGCAGCACTAACCTTATTTATCCTGTGGCCCCGCCCCCGCCCTGGTTTCCCAGCAATCTCTCAAGTTCCAAGATTTCACAACTTTCTAGCAAAGTCCAAGGTGGAAAGAAGAGGCTGAAGGCAACGGGATTCACCTACTAGAAAGAAGCTAATCCTGACAAACCGCTGCAGGCAGCAGCCTGAACCATAACTAGATTGAATTCGGTCTCTCTCCAGAGATCCAGGCAAGGCTGGTGGCGACAAAACCTCTTTTCATGGTGCCCTCAAAAGCAGATGGGGCCCATGCAGGAAGTTGGAGAAGGGCGCCACCGCCCTCTAGTGGCCAGAAGTGCAATCTTCCGCGGGGGAGTCCATTTCCAGAGATGTACAAGGCTCTTGATGGCAGGGTAAAATTACAGCAGAAAAAATGCTTAATTATTCCTCCTCGAGTGTTTTCTTTAGTCTTTCCTGCTCTAGAGGAAGCGGCGGATATCTCAGTAATTCTGATGAAGGGCTCTTACTCCTCCTGTACATTAGAATATGTCCAACTTTCTCCAGCTTTCTTCCTTTTTTAATAAGCCTGTTGATTTTTTTCATTTCTAAATCAATGAAATTACAAATATCTGCGTTTCACAGGGATCAACTTTAAATTGTAGATATTGAAAACTCACAATTCTGAAATAAAGACTAGGAGCTCCTGGCAAATTGGGTAATGTTTTCCAAGCCAGCAACCCATTTCGTAAGGGAGAGATTTGCCTGAAACACATTTCAGTCCCCTAAATCACTGGCTAGATACACGGTGCTCAAAATTTCTAGGGAAAAGAAAATTTGGGAATTCATGGTAATTCTTCCAAGTTATGGCTCAAGAAAAATTGTTTCCTACCTTTCTTCAACTCTATAGAGGACTGTTAATATTATTTAATGCTTAGGATACACCTATGATCAAAGAGAACATTCAATAATGAAAGTAAAGTCAAATGAAATTATTATGTTTCTCAGGCATTCACCTACATAGATGTATTGACAGTGAGGATGAAAATCAGCTGTCGAACCTCTTTAAAAAGTTCTGAAAACCAGGCTTTAGTATAACAGATCAAAGTTGATGTGAGCTCTGGGCCTCAGAAGTCACTACCACTCCCAGGCCAGGTCCCAAGGCACACCAAGCTTGTGAGAGTGGAGCTGAGGCATTGTAAATCAGGCCACGGGGTCAGAGTCATGGAGTGTCCCAAAGCAGGGTCCCCAAACCAGAATCTGGACAAAGCAGCCATGTAATTCTATTCAAAGGGAAAGAAAAAAATCATGAATTATGAAGACGTGCGTTTAAAGACCATGAAATCAATCTGTATTTCCCCAAATCGTGGCATATGTCTCCAACACTGCCCCTTTCCTCCCACAAATACACAATCAAGCCTGCCCATAGGAAGCCACCACTGCCAAAGGGTCTTATGAGTCAACACTCATTTAAAAAACAGAGCTGAAACTTTAAAAATTGTTTCAAATTAACAAGAGATTGCATCTTAATTGAAAGTAGCACTTAGGTTTCTGGTGTTTCTACTATGTGGTGTTCTGATAAGACGGCTAAACGTAAGGAGAGTTCTGAAGTGCTATCAGGATGGCCCACTGCTTCAATTAGAAGTACTTCAAAAAGCCCAATTTTTTTCTAGAATGCAATAAACCCAGTTTAAATAAATCCACCTGCCTGGGCCTCTTCAGACTACCCCATCTCAGTCCTCCTGGTGCACTGCATGCCCCCTCTCCCGGGAGTAGGAAGAGTGGTTTCTTTATGCAACATTATAATCAACTCCACAATGTAGCCAGCCTCTGAAAGAACAACTAAAGTATTCTCAGTACTGATTTCTACGACTAATCAAGTACAGCTATACGGTATTTTTAATGTACACATTTTTGAAGACAGAAAAAAAAAAAAGCCGGATACATAGTTCATTCTCACTTAGGCAAAGTTTCCTGGCTTCTAATGCTCTCGCATCAACTCCGCTGAGAACCACTCGCATTCCTTTATACTAGTCAGGATTTCAGTATTGCACAAAGGATGGAGTTCCGGGGCCCACTGGCCAATTCCGGAGCTTGGAATCGGAGCTTACGTTCAAGGGACCTAACGCTACGCAGCTTCCGAGCTCCTCCGGTGAGGGGCCACAACTCTGTGCCTTTGTTTTACAACTTTTATTCCTTTGTTCCACTGGGCTAAGACCCGGCCCCCTGCTGCTGGGGAGGGCAGTGACTTCTGAGTTCCAGAGTTCACACCTCCGCATTTAGGGGGAAATCGTTCTGGGAGACCAAGGAAGGAAGGTCAGCCCCTGCGTTTTCCCTGCCCCCTAGTCCTTCAGCGCTGAGCCCAGCCTGGCAAACACGCGGGTGCGATAGGAAGGTCCTCGCTCCTGAGAAGACATCTGAGTCCCCATCCCCGGGAACCCCGGGCACCCTGCAAAACCATCCACCTCTGCGGCAAGCCCAGAGAATAAGGAGATTGATGCATTCTCGCCGGGTTAATTATCGCTGCTCCCCTGGGATAAAACCGAAAACTTATGGCCTCATATTAAACCGACAGAAACGACCAGAGGAAAATAAGAAAAAAAATTCAGAACCATACAAGCATTTTTTTTTTCCTCCTCCAGGAGGAAACGCAGAGGAAGACTTTGGTCAAATCGAATCCCTCAGGCAGTTGGGTTTTCCCTCGCAACTCCCTCACCCCCTCCCACTCCCACCCCATAGGGAACGAGCCGTCGCCATGCAGGAATAGCATTATTAAATAATTAAAAGGTTCAATTTCTTCATAGCAGTGTGATGGCCCGTGAAATTCCTGCTGCATTATCAGCAAAAGCAACAGGGCTTCCAGCATCTAGAAAACCTTTCTCCCTGGTGAGCCAGGAGCGGGGAGCCCGGCGACAGAAAGCTGGGCCTTGGCAAGCAGGGGGCAAGGACCCTGGACCCGTGGGCCTCCCAGATCCCACTTCCTCTAGGGACGCGCTGCCTGCCGGCTCCAGGCAGCCCTCCTAAAGCACTACGGGGCTGGGGCGCGAGGACAGAGGGTCCCCAACTCGCCGCCGACCCCTCCCTGCCGACCTCTCCGCGCTTCCTACCTCCCGAGCCGCGTTCCGGGGCAGACGCTGCGTGTGCGGGGACCCTCAAGGCTGGGCGCGCTCCGAGACCAGGCTCCGGCTTCGGGAAAGGCTAGGTCCGCAAAGTTCTCATTGAGCCTGCGGGCACCGCCAAGCCCAAACCCGAGCCGAGCCGGAGTCTGCGCCGCGCGCTGACCTACCCCTGTGCTGGCGGGAGCCCCCCCAAAAGCCGCGGGAGCTGGCCAAGAGACTCCGGCGTGGGGACCGGAGCGCGCGCCGCGGAGGGCGGCCCGGGAGCCGCAGTCAGGGGACTTCAGCCTACGCTATTAAAGTGCGGGCATCGCCGCTCCGAAACTGCTCCCTTCCGCGTTTCTCGGGGCTTCTCCGGCAGTCGCTAGCCGGGGAGACTGAGCCGGGGGAGCGCTCCCGAGGACGCGGCAGGAACCCGCAGAGAGCGGTCGCCTTGCCGCTTTGGGAAAGAGGCGCAGCGGGCGGGCACGGCGCTGGGGCGACTTTCCCCGGAGACGTGCAGAGACAGCGGGCACGTTTGGAGCTCGGCTCTGCAGTCTCCTTTCCCAGCCGGGCGCAGACCCCCGGGCCGTGCACGGCCTCGGCGCAGACCCCTGGAGGAGGCCGGAGCCCCGGGGAGTGGTGGGGCGCACATCTGGCCCCTCGGCCCCCAGCTGTCCGCGCCCACAGCTGGCCGCGTTCTCCTTCGCTGATTTCTAAATATCATCTCTTTTAACCGCCCCCACCCCCCCACCCCATGTCGGTTTTGCAATCCAAAGGCTCCTCCAGGGAGACACCGGGCTCCCCCCGCCCGAGACGGCCCCTTCGAAGAAATCCTCTCCCGCCCCGAAGCCCCATCCGGCCCGGCGGACGGGACCGGAGGAGCGCCTCACCTGCGCACCTCGGGGTGGACGCCACCTCAGGGCCGTGGGTCCCGGCGCAGGGCCGGCGCGGCGGTGTCAGCCCCGGTCCGGGTCCCGTGCACAAGTCGGCGGCGGCTGCGAGCGGCCCCCGCGGCCCCGCGGCTCGGCCGCGACGCTCCCCTCGGCTGGCGGCGGCCGCGGAATGCGCCGCCGAGCGCGCCAGTGGCAGAAATGAGAGGGGGACGGGGAGGAGGAGGCGGGGGGAGGCCGCCGCCGGGAGGGCGGGGAGGGGAGGCGGGGGCGGAGAGCAGCCAGGGCCGCCAGGCGCGGAGCGCAGGGCCTCGCGCCGGCGGCGGGGCGACCCTGCCCCCCACCCGGCCCCGCGCCCACCCCGCACCCGCCACCGCCCTCCGGGCCCTGCCGCGGCGCTCCGACTCCCCCGGGCGCGGACCGACAGAGTCTGGAGCGACCGAAGTTGGGCTCTGGGGACGCACCGCCAATCAGGCAGGGCGGCGCAGCGGGGAGCCGGACGGGGCTCGCTCGGGAGACCCCACGTCCTCGCGGCCCCCCAAATGCGCCGCGGCGGCGGGCCCGGGTCCTCGCCCAGCCAGAGGGGGGACGGGCTGTGGGAGGCGTCGCCCAAGTGGACGAGCCGCTCGGGAGCGGGGAGCGAATTCTGTCCTTCCTCAGTCGACCACCTTGCCCGCGAAAACCCCGCCGAGCCCCCGCCCCGACCCCTCCGCGGCCCCGCGGCCCTGGCCGACGGGAAGGGGCTGGGAAGCGCTGACTGCTCGCTCTGCTCCTGGCCCCCACAGGACGCCTAGGAGGGGCGCCGGGGCTGGGGCCCGGGAGGTGCTCTCTGACCTGTCCCCGCCTCACTGCCCCGGCCCCGCAGGTACGGTCACTTGTTGCCTCGCGCGTGGGTCGCCGCACAGCCGCCAGGGCTCGGGGGAGATTCTGAGACGGAACGGCCTGCGGGGCGAGCTGCCCACGTCCTGGGGCTCGGGGGAGGGCCTTCCCGTGCACCCCTCAGCGCAGCGGGGAGGACGCCCGAGCCGCCGGCCGCCGGCCCTTGCACAGACACCCAGTACGGGCTGGCGGGGCCGGCGCTTCGGAGCCCAGCCAGGCGCTGGGAGAGGCGCTCGCGGTGTCAGGAGCCCGGTTGGGGACCCACCCGCGCTTGGAGCGGGCAGCGAGGGTGCCCACCTGGGAACCCTGGCTGGGACAAGTTTCCAGGGTGCAGGCTGGCGGAAAGAAAAGAGGAATGTAGAGGAGATAAAATTGATTGAATCTCGAAAAGGAATGGCCGGAGGGGACCGAGAAGAGGCTGAGTCTCCTTTGGTGTGGCCACCGCGGGCGAAAGGGGCTTAGGAGTGGAGCAAAGGCGCGGCAGCCGGGCAGCCCGGGGAAGTCAGAAGGGAAAACAAGGGCCAAAGAAAGAGGCCGGAGAGGAAGAGGAAGCCTCTGACAGAGCTGGAATCGGGAGGGACTGGAGTGCAGGGCGGGAGACGGGCTGCCCGCCTGCCCTGCGTCTCGGCAGCCCGCAAAGGTTGCCTCGTTTGGGCTCTGTATCAGGAAGGGGGATGCAGCCTGAGGACCTGCCCTTCCGCCGGTGTTTATCCCGGGAATCTCCTGGCACTGTGTGACTGTCACAGGATCTGCCTTCTGCACAGTGAAAACACAGCTGTCACTCTGTGGGGACTCAGCCTTGAAGCTGTCTCTTCTTCCTGGGTGGCTACGTTTCCAGCCACCCAGTTCTGATTACCCCATCCCAATTTCACTGTGGTCAGGGGTGTCAGGTCTCGGGGCCACCAATAACCCCCCCCACCCCACCGCAGGACACGTGCTGTGTGCAAGTGGCATGCTTGAAGGCCACGGAATGTTGTTGTGGAGAATGAGGTTAGGTGCCATGCAAGTTCTGCTGCTCCCTGGGTCTCCAGATCTGAATCTTCCCACAGATCTTCTGGTGTTTCCTCTCTATCTCTTTTGCCCTATCTCTATTCGTGTACCACCGTGGTGGTCCTTCTTAAGCCATAAACTCTGGGTACATTCCAAGCCACCCCTGAATGTCTCCACTCTCAAAGGGGCAGGGGTATTCTTATCGACTCATTTTCACCTATCAGTGAAATCACACTGGAGAAAAGGCAAAACACTCTCACACCCAGTTCTGTTCTTTCTAGTTGTAAATGGTTGCCAGGATTTCACCATCTTTCCCAAGTGGGCATACAGGAAACAGGAAGTACAGCCATATTCTGTCTAATTACACAGGTACAAAGATTCTGGGAGCCTGGAATGGTCTTTGACATCTCTGGACCCATGAGGAAAGGTTTGTTTGTTCCAGTTTAAAGGCACATCTGGGGCAGATTCTGGTCACACATCATCTGCCATGATCTGAAACTTGCTATGTGCTTTCGCTTCAGAATTCATCAAGAGACAGGAGTTGTTTTTAGACTACAGCTCGGTGAACAGGACCATCAGGCAACTTTACAAAATGAATTAAATATGTCTTGGTAGGTCAACGCTTGAATCAAGGTTGCACACTTGAATCACACAGGGACCTGACAGGAGTGCTCAAGAGTCCTTTGCAGTAGCCCTCACAAGTCTATGTACAAGATTCTACTCAGCAGAACAGAAAACACATATCTGCAAAGATTGCCCAAACTGACAGCTATCTGGATACCCACCAGGAAGCAATCAAGATATCCCTGAGCCGGTGAGCAGATGTCAAAAGGTTGTGTACCCCTTCCACGGAATATTATTTAGCAACAGATGGGCTTCATATGCAAAGATCCAGATGCATAAACACGCACTGTATAATCCAATTCATAGGAAATGTCTTGGAAAGGCAAATTTATAAAGACAAAAGACAGATCTCTGGTTGCCCAGCGCACAGGATGTGGAAAAAAAACGAGGGCATACAGAAACTTCCATGGGTGATAGAAATATTCTAAGACTGGACAGTGGTGAGAGTCAGAGAAATGTATAAATTTACTAAGAATTATTGGATTGTAACCAGTAAAAAGACAAAAATTGTTCACTCTTTTATTCTCAGACTATCTGTGAACTGAGCTCTGAAGAGAAACTTTTTGCAAGGCAGTTTTTAAGATGAAAAAAAAAAAAACCTGTAAGAGAAAAAAAATAAAAAAGAAGTCTCATTCTTATGGAAAGATAACCATACTTCTATTCAGCAAGTTCTATTTTGGCACCTGCTTTGGAGAGCCCTGTAAGTGTTCAAGCAAGTTAATTTCCCCTTTTCACTCTCTAAGTGATTAATTCCTGGGAACCAGAGTTAGGCATCCCAGTTCGTGACATTTTAAACACACCTACACATAGACACAGTAATGACGTGTGCAATTCAGAGGGGATTTTTTTTATGACTATGCTAGGATCTGTCTTAGAAATCCCTATCAAGCCCTTGGGTGGAGTATTGTATGATTACAGTTTAGATTGTAGAAAGGAAAAGAGGAGGATAAAAAAGAGAAGCCACTGACAGTTTGAATTGAAAGATTCAGTTCAGCAAGGCAGCCAAAAGTTTGGGTGTTTATCTTAAGTACCACACCTTTTTGTCACCTAGCTATTCAGAGGAGAAAGCAGGGTTCATGGCTGCTGGGGGCGCTGATAAAGCAGACTCGGGTGCCTGTCCCAGGGCAGGCAAGGGTGAGGCCTAAATGAGCCCTTCTTGCCTTTGTCCTTTTTAGCACCCGGCTGATCATTTCCTGTCAGTTCCCTCATCAAAGGCAGGGGCTTTCATCCCTTTGATGCACTGCTCCTCGACGCTGAGGATAGCCAGGTCCTGCTGAGGCGCTCCCTGTTTTCACTTAGAAGCTCCCGGCTTACCAGGCCCACTCAAGACTTCCTTCTCTAGAGGCATCCTTCAGGAAATGGTGTAAACAGAAGCAGGCAGGCAGCAGTTCCTCAGAAAACAGTGTGCTGCAGCTGGGCCTGCCTCGGGTCTGGGGAGACCCTGAGAGAGATGGGCTGTGAATATCATTTTGGAACCAACACTCAGGTGGAAGCTCTCACAGCCAAGCACCTTAAAATGTATAAAGCAAACTGGGGCCTCTGGGAGTTCTAGGCAAGAGTTTTACAAATCCAAGCCCAGCCTGGGCAACTTATAAACTTGGCAAGACTATACCCCAAATCAAACATTTACAAAAAAATGAACTGGGGATATATCCTAGTGTGAAGGCCCTAGGTTTGATCCTCACTATCACAGGAAGAAAGAAAAAAAAAGAAGGAAAGAAAGAAAGAAAGAAAGAGAGATAGGAAGAAGCCACATGCCTTTGGTCTATGATTAATTCCTAGCTCTGCCACTTTGCTGCATGACTTGATATGTGGTTTCGAAATTGGTAACATGGGGCTAGTGATATTCTTTGTGCCGAGAGTGTTTTGTAGTTTCAGTCTGCTCACATACCTAATGCAGTAAGTGTTGTGCTTTGAGCAGAGACTCAATAAATGAGATTTATTAATTACTATTATTAATAAAAATCTGATTATTACCTCATCTTAATAAATGATCAGAGCAAAGAAAGAGTTGTGTTATATTTATGAATTATCATGATCATGAAAATTAATATTATCTTAAGAGACATTAGCAATAAAAATTTTGGCCAAATATATTATGACGCTTCACAATTTATTCACACTTTAGCCTTGTTTAGGGTCCGGTAGAATTAGAAGTACTAACCTTGAACGGTTCATGTCTGAGATTTGACACAAAGTCATGAAGTTACTTTGGGTAAGTCATGGCCTTTCTGGGAGAATTAGGTTTCTCTCCCTGCAAATAAAAGTTTATTTAAGAAGAGCTCTAGGCAGGGTTCTTCCAGAGTTGAAATTTTGAAGTCAGGTCTCAAGGATTCCTTGAAATCGAGCTCCATCAGATACGCAATTCCCTTTTCTGCCACTAGTAGGAGCAAGCAGTAGATCTTCTCAGGTTAAACCACTCTGCTCTGAATCGTGCTAACTCTTTATCAGTAACATTTGTTTGCCTTTCCCGTTACACACACTGCAAGTTCCCCCAAGACAAGGAAGAAGTCCTTCTGATTTTTATCTGCACCCCAATACCTATCTCACTGCCTGACGGAACTCTACTGGATATTATCAAATGGATTAATAGATGGTATGAGTCAATTGAAACCAGTACCTTCATCAGATCCCTCCACTCTGATATAAGGTTATATGTTATGTCAGCACTTGGTGGCTTCAAACAACACTTCCTTCATCTCGCAGCTGCGAGTTCGCTGAAGTTGTCAGTGGAGACAGGCAGGGCTGGGCAATTCTGTTTTCCTGGGAATCTTATCCTCCTCTTCCCACTAACTTGAGAGTGTCGTCATGGTGATGGAAACAGCACAAGAGGTCAAGAAGAAGCATATATGGCCCCTGGAGTCCCAGGGACAGAAATGGAAGCCCTCTCTTTTAACTCTGGAGGCCCCCGCTTGTCACCGGGCAAGTGGAAAGGTAAGAAGTAAAGAAGTAGAATCTGATTTTTCAGAGGCAGAAACTTCAGAGTTGCTTGGAAAAGACATGGAGAATGTACAGGCCACTAATGCAGTTCCCCCAGGCAGAACTAGGTTCCTCGTCATCCTGTTGGTCCAAGTTATCTTGCCTTTTCAAGCTCGCAGATTATGTCCTGCACGCAATAGTCATGACAACGACTATCTAGAACATTAAGGCTAGGCCGTCAGAAGGTGTCTGCACCCCATACCAAAGCGCTGTAGCTATGCCCTTCCTTTGCCTCAAAGACCAACCTGGAAAGGGAGAAGACAGGCAGAAAAAATAGTGCAATAACAATAACCACTAGCTTCTGTTCAGCCTGCTTTGTATTCCAGACACATTTATATATAAAACTAACAATCCTCAAAATATTCTTGCACAAAGTATGCATTATTGTCTCTATTTCACAGATGAGAGAATTGACATAAGGAAATGGTGTGCACTGGCCACAATGCAGTAGAGCCGAGGTGCTAACTGATTGATGCGTTACGCACAAGTCACTGCATTAGCCTGGCTTTCAGAGAAGGGGCTCATGCAGTGGCGTCTCATCTTGTTATATTTGCAGAGGGGAGAAGGCAGAATTCACAGGAGAGAAAGAAGGGCTTTCTTCTCCTAGCTTAATGCAGACAGCATCTATCCAATCCCTAGACACAGTGACTGGCACAATGAGTACACAGTAAATTTCACTGAGCAGTAGAAAATTTATAAAAGGGGGGGGGGGAGAATGAAGAAAGAGAGAGGCCATCGTGGAACTGCAGCAGGAGCAGAGAAGAAAAGACAGGCTAGCAAGAAAACGTAAGAAA
The DNA here is from genome assembly GCA_004027205.1 of Ctenodactylus gundi. Taxonomy (NCBI): domain Eukaryota; kingdom Metazoa; phylum Chordata; class Mammalia; order Rodentia; family Ctenodactylidae; genus Ctenodactylus; species Ctenodactylus gundi. The sequence goes on along the minus strand of PVKB01005068.1, from coordinate 82,685 downwards.
GACAATATAAGCAGATTGAAAACCATCTACTTGAAAACCATTGCTTTCTGTTGGGCACAAATTTGTGGAGTCTTTGCACCTTGCATTCTGTCAATAAAGGTATGGAGAACAGTGATTTCATGGTACCGCCTTTCCATTGTCCAGAAGGTACAGCTTGAGCTACCCAGGGTCTACCTGGTGGCTAATTCACTCTCTCCTTTGATCACTAGATACTCACCACTTTTCTGCTATTGTTTAAATACAAGTGTACTCTTCCTTCAAGCCCTTTGCATCTTCTGTACCCTCTGCCTCGAATACCTTCCCCTCCATTTTTTTCCCTCCTGGCTTACTTCTTCGCTTTGCCCATTTAGTGAAGATTTATGTGCCTCGCTCATTAGTTTCTCAACAGAAACACCCACTCAACATTTTAACCTATATATTGTTTAGACTCTTATACTGCTTTCTTCTCATTCATAATCATGTGTCTCCTACAGATTGCATTGCTGTTTATTTTTATTGGATGTCTTTCACTAAGATACAAGCTTCAGGGGGGAGGAAGCATCTTCTCTCTTGTTCCCTGATGTAACTAGAGCCCTTAGCCCAATGCCAGGCATATGGTAGGCACCAGTAAATATTTGAGAAATCAGTAGTGAATGTGTGAATAACGCTGACTGAATGAATGAATCCCCCAACTCAAAGCAGATGGATCACCTGCTGAAATCGAAACATGGTGCCACTATCCCTTGTTTACAAAATGAATTTAATGGTGCCAATTTTTCACACGACAATGATGATTCTTTGATTCACCAAAGGTTTCATTCAGAAGCTAGTTAAAATAGCTGTCCCCTTTAGCGCCTTTCAAAATATAATCCAATTTGCAAAATGACAGTATACTTTCCGGAGCACATGACATTCCTTAACTGCAGTATACAGGTATGCGTAATGACAATTCTTCTGCTGCTTTTGATGGGAATCTGTTTGCAGTGTGGACTGAGAGACTGGCTTATTCAAACACCTCACAGAAGGCTATTTCAATATTCCTATGTGCATACATTTGTATTCTTTTTAAAATTTCTGAATAGGTGCACTTAAATGTGTTTGCACTCCAGGAGAACCATTGGAAATGCATTCAAGATTGGTATTGACTTGCTTTGCAATAGTCTACAATTTGGACAACAGGATTTAAAGAGAACTGTGTGTTCCAATTTTCATGACCTTTAAGTATGGGGACTGGGAAGTGTAAGGCAGAAATCCATACTATCCTATAGAGAAAACTTTTAAAGAAATTTTTCTTCTTTATTGTCCCCAATTTAAGATAGCCCACCTTAGTTGGCATAGACTTGAAGGGCTTAACCTAGTTGTTGTGTATATTTCTGTCTTCCTAAACATCTACCTCTTTAGGGACAGAGCACAAGTTTGTTCAAAAATCAGTGTATATTTTTACCCAGGGAATTCTAGAGCTTCCTTCTTAGAAACAATACTCTCAAACTGTCTTTTTATTCTGACTGATAATCATCTTAGTTCTGAGTCTCAATCTGTGATTGATTTCCCATTGGATAGGTCATAATTCAGGGGTAGGGGTCAAATTAAAGTGGTTGGCTGTGGATGGTTATATTTGCTTTTATTTAATTTTGTTGAAGGAATAGAACTCATGCCTCATACTGATAAGCAAGTACTCTACTACTAAGCTTCATCCCAAGATCAAGAATAATATTTTTAGCATTTATTCGTTCATTGAATGCTTAAATGTTTTATTAAAATATTTACCACTCCTCTATAGAGTGTTAAGTTCATTTTATAGGTCAGTATGGAAAAGCTTGGAGAACTGAGTATTCCAAATGAAAGTCAAATTAACCAATCAATGAATAATTGAATGCTATTTCCCTGCTCAGGAATTATTTTTAAAATATAGCTTAGGATCTCAGTTTATACGGGGGAACTGATAAGGAGAGGTAGATGAGAGACTCTCTGAAGCTATCCTTTCATAAGTAAGAATTAAAATATGGAAAATGGTTAGAATATATGTAGGAACGGGTAATTCCAATTCCTAGTGTAGACTGGCTGCAAGGTTTGAAAACAAATGAGATCTGAATTTCAGATCAGTATTTCAGAACTTACAAAAAAAAAAAAAACCCTATAGGGCTGAAGCATAATAAACACTGAAAAGGTATATTTTTAAAAATCCAGAGCACTGTAGAATAAGAATCTCAAATTGTACCCAGATGTCATAAACAGTAGGCAGCTATCAACTAATGTACTGACTTTATTACTGTTCTCTTGTTGTTGCTGCTGTTTTAAGCAGGAACGATTTGATTCCATTTGTCAACAAAGAGCCTGATGGCTGCGGGTGGATGAGAGGTGAGCGATGCCAGGGATTGGTGACACAGTCAGCAGAGAGAAATCCAAGCGAGGCTGAGGAGAAGGAGCAAAGGAGGCGACACACCCGAGGTGTATTTTGGCAACGGGACAAGGACTTCCTATCGCATTGGTTCCAGTGGGTAAGAGAAAGGAAAATGTGAAAGATGATTTTCCTGCCACTGACAGAAGCAATCGAATAAAGACTTGGGTGGATCTAGAGCTTAGCCGGGAATGTGAAGAAAGCTGTCTGGGAGAGGCGAGGTCTCCACACGTACAGCTCTGGGAAACCAATTTGGCTACCAGGGTACTCATCCTCCTGGATCAGAAAGGCAGTATCACCTGAGGATTCATTAGTTAGAAATAAAAACACTCGTGCCTGAGGCAGGAGACATGGGTTCTGGACTTCCTTCCTCTTTCTCTGAGTCATTTTTTCTTGTCTAAAGTAAGAGATTTTTTTTTTCTAGGACGCTTTCCTGAGCGAGTTTCCCTCTATAAGGTCAGACTTGCTGATTATAGCCACTCAAGGATATTTTTTCAAAATTATTTTCAAAAGATTTACATATATGATTTCCATTCAGTTGCAGACTTGTCCTGAGACACAGGTAGAGCCGGATATGCAGACTAGGGCACACAGGGAGAGGCACTCAGGTCGCCCAGAGCTCACAGCGGAAGTCAGCTAGGGCCGCTATTGTTGCCATGCAGGCCATAGACAAGAAGAAAAGAAAAGGAAAGAAAGAAAGAAGGAAAGAACATGCATTATGTCAGCTCCTTAAAAAATGATTTTGTTGTAGAATGTAGGGAACAAATGGAATAAATGCCGAATCAGTTAACTGCCCCAAATTGGGTTGCTGTTTCTCCACCGTATGACATAGAGTCATAGTTTTATCTTTGGTGTAAGCAATCCTTGATTAAGAAATGTTTACCAAAAGAAGCAAGATTTCCCATGTGGATTTACATTTTCAAGCGCCTACTCCTTTTGCTTGTATCCACACACAGACGAGGACAGGCACCGGGCTGTCTCCTGTTTTGTTTTGTTTTGTTTTTCAGTCAGGTGAGCCAGAGAGGCAAACATTGGGAGATGCACTACAACATTATCAATCATCCCATAAAACTGTTCTGGATGTAGCAAATGTATAGAATAAAGTAAGAGTATTTTTAAGTGAAAAGTTTGCGTATTTGGAAAAGATTTTGGTAGCAGAAATAGAATTTAGCCAGACAATCACTGAAAAGAAAATAGGATTTCAAAGTAGAAAAGCAGGCAAAAAAAAAAAAAGCAATCAGCCTTCTAACCCAATTCCTTATTTTCATACCCAACACACTGTCCTTGTTATTTTCATGAGAAACGTCTTAGACTTTTTTGCTGTCAATGTGGCTTCTAGGGCGCTTATATGTGTTATCTGGTCTATGACTGTGTGAAATATCATGTTGGAAGTAGAAAATATGCATAGTAATATGGTCAGCAGCACTCTACTGTTTTTTCCACCAACGAAGTCCATTCCCACATACTACTGAATCATTACGTTTATTTGGTGATGAGGACTCTGAAATGTGAGGGAGAAACTGTAGGTTCAAGTTCATACAAAATCAGACACTGTGGAGCTTGGGCCTCTCCAAGTCCCTCTCTTATTTCAGTATTCTTCAGTACTTCTCGAACGTACACGGACAGGCTTCCGGTCTGGGGGATGATAACTTCCTATAAAGCAGACATTCCTCATCTTAAATCCACCAACTGTTGCCCATCTTCAAATGCGCATGTGCAAAAACACCTCCAATCTTTGCGTACACTTTTCCCTGAGCTTAAAGAAAACTTCCTCTTTCCGTTTTGGCTCATTCTAATCTGTTATTTGAAAATCTCATGCTTGTATATCTTATCTTCCAGAAATATTTTCCTGATACTCCCTACATTTTCTTCCTTCTATGACCAGAATAGATTTAAAGTCCTCCCTATGTCCTGTGCGCTCTGTACTTAACTCTAACACAGGAATTGACTCATCATTTCAAATTTTTTTTCTCCCTAAGTTTTTATTTGTTTAAGGGCAGGGACAATGTTTTTTATGCATTACCGTGTCCAAGAAACTGTCACAGTCCATGGCAATGGACTGTATCACTGCATGCAATTGTACAATAAACTCAATACTAGCCTGTAGTCAGGCATAATTTTGAGCAGTTTTGCGTAGATTCATTTAATTATCATAACATACATGTGAGATAGAAACTACTGAAATGAATCTTCTCTTGCATGAGAGAGGAGGGGAAATGAAAATCTACAGATACAATTTACATGTACATGTATGCATGTGTCAGAGCCCTGTATATTTTACTGAATCACACAGTTGATAACTTTGAAAACCAAGAAACCGGCTCCTTATTTAGCTATCTTAATAAGCATAGAGTGCAGTTCACAAGAGGCTCTGGGGCTTCTGCACTCTGTCCTGATCTGTGTTAAGGTTTCCTGTTTAGATATCATAAGGATATGGAGGGTTTGGAAGGTCCTGGAATGAGAATCACACAGAGAAATGATTTTAGAACATATAGTTTGAAGAAAAGAATGTTCTAGGATAGCATCATTTTATCTGTATCTTTAAAGAGCTGTGTAGAAAGAGAGGGGGAAGTGATTAGATTCATTTAGTTTGGCCCTGAGTGGTGCAGAGTTGGAGCTAAGGGGTAGAAGTTTTGGAGAGGGAGAGTCTTGCTCAGTTTAAGGAAGAATTCCTGGTAAAGTCTCTGTTGCTTCATTTTCTGCTCTCAGGAGTAGAAACCCATGGTTTACTTTCAGCATGGGAATTCAGGATACGTGCCCATCTGATGGAGACTCCTGTTGCTCTGGGAAGGAGAGGCTCATCTAGGACCACCATGATTTCTTTGAAGATATAATGTTCAAAATCGGTTCTCCAGTCAGAGTGGGTAGCAGTGTAGATAGAGGAGAAATCAGGAGGATCGTAGTAGGGTACGTTCAGAAACTTGAAAGAAATCGGAAGGTCAAAACAGAAGATTTTAAATTCGTCAAGAATGATGAAATTGAACAGTTACCTCTTTTTTGTTTCTTTGTTTGTATACTAAAGATTGATCCCAGGGTGGTTGCAGTGAGCTACATTTCCAATCATTTTTGAATTTATTTATTTACCTTTAAAATTTTGATACATGATCTGACCACGTTGTCCAGGCTGGACTCTTGCCTAAGCCTCCCAGAGTGCTGGGACTACAGATGTGAGCCACCATGCCTGGCACAAACATGTGTCTGAAGGCAAAATATCCTAAGTCATTTTCACAAAGTTAGTCTCTTCTCTTAAAGCATTGAATAATCTGACTTGGATAAGCTGGTTCACTTAAACCAGTCAGTTAAAAAAATTATCCTAACTTGTCGATTTCACTGGATTAAAAAAAAAAAGCCTAGTAGATTAGTGAAAGCACACTCCTATGTATGTCTGGATGGGCCATGACCACGTGACCTTACCCATAATGCATGGCTCCTCGCCCATTTCTCAGGCACTCTTCCCCTGTTGGCTTCCTGACTGTTCTGAGCAAAGCCGCTTTACTTTGCCATGCCCTTTTGCCAAAATGTTTTTACCTTGGAGCCAGGAACCATAGAGTGAATCCTTTGTGACCATGTTTTAAATTAATCTTCTACTTTTAGTTGGGAGTCTTAGTTATTGTGTTGCAGCAACAGGAGAGGCGCCTAAGACAGAAGCAATACAAAACTTGCTGCGCCTACTCTTTTCAAGTGAGATGTGCCCCCGCCCCATTGTATGCTGTCCTGCCATCTTTCTTCAAGACTTACCACCACTCTGACGCCTCGATCTCTCTGCTCTCTCGAGCTCCTATAGAACTTACCAACTGCACTTCAGGGTTGAATTCGGAACCACGTGCTCTTTTTAACTCTTGAATTTTATTTTTCTCGTTTGCTTGCTTTCTTTTCCTGTACAGACAGAAGGAAGTATTTGTGGTGTGTTGTGATAACTAAAGAGATAGTGGCTGGAGGTCTTGAAGGGTCTTTGCAGCCTAAGTGAACTTTGAAGAGAACAGGGAGTTACCACGTCTGTTCTTTAGCTGTGCAAGTCCAGGAATCCGGTCTTGTTCAAACCCCACAAATGACAATTGATTTGTACATCAATTACATTTTCCTGAAACGTATGTTGTCTTAGTGCTAAGTGGAAGTAATCTGAATAAAATGGAAGCTTACTGTCTCAACTACGTGTCAGGCAACAAAGACACCCAAAATCCTCATAGGAGGATCTCAGTATGTGTGTGGGTTTTTGTTTGTTGGTTGGTTGGTTGGTTTGAGACAGTCTTGCTCTGTAGTCCAGGCTGGACTTGAACTCATTATGTAGCCCAGGCTGGCCAGGTCCTCCTGCCTTAGCTTCCTGAGTTCTGGGATTACAGGCATGGGCCACCTCACCCAGCTTTGGTGGTGCTGGGGATTTGAACCCAGGTCTATTGCACTTGCTAGGCAAGTGCTTAAAAGGCCATGCTATTTCTCCAGCTCATGAACCTCTACTATTAATTCTACTACAAAGCTAAGGTACACTGATGAGTTGGTTGGTTTAATTCTACTTAGTCTTTCTGTCTATTTGTTCTTAAAATTATGATTCTATGTATGCATATATATATATATATATATATATATATATATATATATATATAATCTCTTTATTATCTACTTGAAGTTAAAACATGCTGAATATAGGCTCTGAGAGCTCCAGTACAGCAAGACTAAGAAGACACACTTGACTAGCATCTTTGCTATTTACTACCTGCATGCATTTAGGGAAATCACCTGTGTCTTTTGAGGTCCAATTTACAAAACTGGACATAGCACTAAAAAGTAGCATCTTCTCAGTGATGGAATTATGATCAGTCTTGATTGTAATACTAGATAAACATACGTAATGGATTTGCTGTGACTTAGGAAATCATACCATTGAGATAGGTCTATCTCATGAAATCTGTTTTACCTCAGTAAAATGAATAGTAATAGTAATAATAATGTGTTGAGTTCGTAAAGGGATTATAAGGTAAGAGGAGATAACCGTGTAGAACACTTAGTATAATGTCAAGTAAAAAGAAAATTTTAAGAATGAGTACTACTGTTCCAGGAAGACTGACAGATTGAAGAATTTTGTAGGTAAATGGAGGCAACTTGAGACCGTCATGCTCAGGGAAGTGAGTCCGATCCAGAAGGTTAAGTATCACATGGCTTCTTTCACATGAAAAACCTAGAATATAATAATTCTATAGAATCAGATGGGGGTGGCAGTAAGAGTTGGGGGGATGTGGAATATGCAGGAGGGCCAAAGAGGCGGAGGGGAAAGGACTGTAATTTTAATGCGATAATATATGTGTACAAAATACTCAAAACATATGTGTATTGCATATATATATATATATATATATATATATATATATATATATATAAACAAAAATGGATAAAGGAAAATAGTAGCTATTATTTTATATACTAAGTATTATTTATTAAGTATAATTATTAGAAAATTTTTCAAGGTCACACAGATAAATTTACAGCAGACTAAGGCAGGTAGGAGAAGAAGTTAGATGATTTTAGATCATAAATCACAATCTCAAGATTTGTTTCTTCATGATTTAAGTGCACAACTTTTTATCAAGAGTATTTCCAAAAACAAATTCCATATTTATTCTGCAAGTCTCTAGCAGAATGTTTCAGATTTATACCTCAGCTTAGCCACGACCTATAATTTCACAAATAGTGAATGCTCTAACACACAATATATATGTTGTTATGCTTTTGTTGTAATTAATCAAGCAAAAAATGAATATTATATTTCCTAATGACTACTTTGTGCTTGCAAGGGAAAACCTTGCCAAAATGTTAACATATCTATATGGCTGCCTGCATCAAAATGTACAATTCTTAACTCTAATTTCAAGCTCTAATTGCTGTAGACCACAGTAATAAAAGATTTTCTCTTTTTAAAAAATGAACTTTCAGAACGTCTTCTTTTAAGAAACACAACAAGGAATAATGATATATGAAACACAGAAAAAAACAGAATAAAGAAAACCAAGCGTTACAAATGTGTTTGGAGAGAGACAAACGAGGTTGGTACACATTTTAATTTACTATAACTCAAGAAAATGAACTTAGCAATAACACACTTTAAAAACAAGGGAAAACTTTTATTGTAAGAAATGGGTGAAATACAGACTCTTCCATCAAAAGGACACCAGAAAATACTTGAGTGTTTATGGACTCTTTGCTTTGGGACTTCCTGTGTGCTGAAAATTCTAGGGAAGCCAACTGTAGGAAAAAAACAGGATGTCTTTCCTGCGACATTCACGCTCCGTGTTGACTACGTTGTAAGTGGCTAGAGGCTTAATGAGTTGCTGTCACCTTCCATCCAGACTCCAAACTATGGACCACAGCAAAAAGTCACGAGATTGAAAACCATAAAACACGTAAGTATACAAAATGTGTAACATAAAACAAGTGACATGAATATGAAATCATCTAAATGAGACTAATGACCTTTGGCAATGTAAAGATTTAGTTGGATCACAATTGATCACCTTCAGATATTTGTGGAAAAGTATGGCTATCAAATGAGAGACACAGATTTACAGTGTATCTTTCCTGGGCTTCTCTCCCGTAGAGGAAGACACCCCCCCTTGCGGGGAGAGCACGCAGTCTGTCAGACTCAGGCTACTGAATGCCTTGGTCACCTGGTCACTGCTGAGCTCTTCCTCTGCATTTGCCCTAAGAATAGATTTTGTCATGTAATGCCCAACACACACACACACACATGCACACGCACACACACACACACACACGCACACACACTTGCACACTATTGTCACTAACTTCATTGCATTGTCTTTCTTATGAGTAGCCAATGTAAGTTGAATTTTCCTTAAAAATATGATACACAGAAGCTGGAGACATAGCTCAGTGTTTAAAAACACTTGAGTGCAATCCTTTTAAAATGAAAACTAAACAACAACAACAACAAAAGAGAAGTTCATGTCCCGTCCTGGGAAAGTTAGTTCAGTAGACTAGAGTGTGGACACATAATGGGATATTTTTGTATGCTCCCTCATAAACTCTATAGCTACCATCTGTCTCTCCGGTTACATTATGCAATGGGGTAGAAGTATCAGAAGTATAGCACACTGAAGTTCATTAGTGCTTAAGTATTCGCCAAAACAATGGCCTCTTTCCAGTCATGAGTCAAGGTCCTGTGTTGTTGGCTTTACCACTGGAACGTTTATTTCTTGTAGTAGTGAAGAGAAGGGCTGCAGGATCGTGAACCAGCTCTAAAATCTTTGCCAAAACTGTTAATCGTAATCCCTCACAAGAGCATGCCTCTGGGAAGAAACTGGAGAAAATCGAGGAGCCCATAGGTACTTGGAGAAGACTGAACACTGGCCGCAGTTGGGTTTTGGGGGTCACATGCCTCCAGGTTTCTTTCACCGTCTGGACATTTGTGGATTCGCTGTGGTACGAATAAGTTGAGACTTCTGTTTGTGTGTGGATTACTACTGCTGTGATAGCTCCACTTTCTCTCAGTTGCTTTTCCGTAAACCCTTCCGTTAGTCTGATGTAAAGTTAGCCTGAGAAGACGCATCTACCATGTGGCTCCTGACTCTTCTACGACTGTCTGTCTGTTTCTCCTGGTGACTCTTTGGCACCTCGGAATTGGAGTGCTGCATACTGATGCTAGCCAGAGTGCCCTGCATCCCCACTTCAACCTGCTACCTATGGCAACTGGATGCTAACGCAAAGGCTTCTGGTAATTAGAAAGCAGAGGTTCTAAGGTCCTAGCACCTGGGATTTATGAGCTGACTCTGGAGTTACATTGCCTGGCTACAGATCCAAACTCCATTAATTTCCTGGGTGTGTGACTTTGGTAAGTGACTTAACCTCTCTGAACCTAATTTCCTTTTGTGCAAAGTGGGGGTAGTTACAGTTTGCGTCTCACAGGCTGTCTTAAGTATTAAACATGACAATCCACCTAAGTGCTTAATACAGGGTCTGGCATCTGGAGAGCAACCAATAACTGTGTCTATTTTTATAACGGGATGCCTTTAATACTGCTGATCTGCCAATATCTAATAAAAAGAAACCTCTCTGTATTGCCTCACCTGGAGAAGTGGATTTCACCATTATATGCTAAGAGAAAAGCTTTTTTTTCTCTGCCTTCAAGTTAATCAATTTCAATTCATTTCCCCACCTTCTTGTTAAGCCAGCTTTGACCTTATCTTATGATTTCATGAAAGGTAAAATGAAATTAGCAAAATGCTATTTTTCTGTCAATGAGAGCATAGCAGCTACAAAAAGGTAGTAAACAATAGCTCACATCACTCCTCCTCTCTCCTACACGAAGCTATGTGTTGTCTAGCCATGTGGGGATGCTAAATCATGCAACATAAACTTTCTTCCCCCAGAGAAGCAAGCGAGCTATTTTCAAGTTTCTGTTGTGACACCATTTTTTTAGGTTGTGTCAGCATGCCTATTATCAATTTACCTCTTTGCAAATTCTGCACCTCTTCTCCAAAAACATTTATTGAGCCTGCTTCTCCAACACTATATAGGCATTGCCCCAGATGTGCTGTGTGAAACACTAGCCTGGAATACTCGCATGAGGGATATTGTCCTTGAAAAAGATTTTCTTGCTCAGATACAAAAATGTTGCAGACTTAACTTACCTCAGACAGTCACAACGTATACCAGTGCATCAATATACACTGACTCTTGCAATGTAATTTCTAGACATGCTGAAGTAGTATCTTCTTCCTTCCATTCTACTGATCACCTACAAAGCTAAACTGGCTGCAAAAATTATTCTCACCAAAAGGCAATATTCCAAAGAGTGATGTATTTGGCAGAACCATGGGCTGGATGGCTGGGAACCTGAGCTACGGAAGTTTGCCTGTTTCCTAGACTTAGATAATAATGAAGGAGCGATTGCTTTGATCCGATCTGATTTTATAAAGCCATTGGGGGACATAAACATAAAATATGAGAATGTTTGACAGGACTGGGCTGGGAGGAGGAGTCAGGCACTGACTGCAAGTGTTCCACCTTACAAGGAGGCAGCAGCAAGCTCTACGATCAAGATAAAAACTGTTCTTATACTTATTTTCATTAATCAAAAAAACAAAATTGTACAATGAATAAAATAGCAAATATTAACTAAGAGCAAGACGGATGTTCCTATTTTTTCTTTGGTTTCCATCTTGAATGTTGTGATACATAGTTGTTTCTATTCCATTACTTAAAATCTTGATACTTTTACCCATCATGAGGCATTTGATTTGTTTTTGATGTTTTAAAGCAGCACATTCATCATTATCTGCCTTGGTTTCCTTTCAGTATGCGAGGAGGCAAAACCCTTCTGTTTTATGGCCAAGCACATACCTCATCACTCTAGGTTTGGTTCCGCTACTTGATCACCGCCAAAAGGCAGTGGGTGTGGAAAAGGAAACACATTTTATCTTGGGCTAAAGCTCTGCACAGAGTCAAGATTAGGAAGAAATGGCACACCCATGCTCCCAGCAGCATCATTCCCAGTGGCCAAAAGATGAAAGCGATCCAAGCGTCCATGAATTGATAAGTAAACTGTGGTACACACATACAATCGGTTGTCAGCATGCCTGAGAAGGAAGGAAATTCTGACACACACTACATCTTGGACCAACCTTACAAACATGATGGCAAGTGAAATAATCCAGGCACAGAAGGACAAATCCAGCAGACCTACACTGCTGTGAGACATCTCTTGTGGTCAGACTCATGGGAACATGAAGAGGGGTAGATTCCTGAGAATATAAAAATGGAAAATGGAAAGTGTCGTGTGATGGGTGTGGAGTTTTGCACTTGCAATATGAAAAAGGTTAGGGCATTAAGAATAATCTTAGGCTTCTAATCTCAAAATCTTAAAGAAGTTGACATCTTAAATTGGTCAAGTTCTATGTTTTATAGGCAACCATAATTTAAAAATGTTAAAAATAACATTTAAAACATAGCAAGCAACAGGAACATAGTGAACACCACCAAAAACCGGAGTTGAAAAGTGGAATGGAACCGGAATGCCTGGGCAGGAGGAGAGAGAACAGTGGTTAGTGGGTCATCTGGGTGACTTCCAGCCTTAAAAGAATCTGCTCATCATTGGAACACACTGTACTGAAAACAGGGCTGTAACATACTCAACCAACTTCAGAAGTTTTTTCTAGCGCGCCTTCTTCGCCTGGCTACTTTCTAGAGAAAAAAAAATAATGTCTTTAAATGTGAGATTTATTTTGATTAGACATCCTGACTGCTAATGTCTGCCTTCATGGTGCTGATGGACTGGCCAAGACATGCAGCACATTTCAGATGCTTTTATAGAAAAGCTAAGAGTTACTTTTCTAATAACTCTTTCATCTGCACATCTAGTTTTTCCATTAGGAAAACTAAAATAGCCAGTGGAATTGCTTTTCTCCTTGCACAATAACAGACACTGCTGTGAGCCAGTCACTCCAGGACATATGTAGAATACGACGGTGGTACAATGAGAAAAATTCTCTCTCCACTCCACACCCTCATGGCAGAAGGACATTTTGTGACATCGACTTCATGTTTCTGGGTCAAGGAACATCTTCTCTGTGTGACTGGAGCAGAGATAATTTGGAACAACGTAGGCTGACATAATGGACTGTGATCTCTTAGAGGGCAGATCCCACTGAAAAATAATTTTAATAACTTACAGTAATTCTTGGTTAAAATAGGTCCAAAGGAAGTATATTTCCTCTCACTGAAGTACACCAGCTGGCTTGTTTTTGTCAACGGGAAGAAGAAGTTGGGTAGTATCAGTCATGGTTGGGAAGATTCAGCCTCGATAATAAATACCCCTCCAGATCGTGAAGGTGTGGTGCTCTCTTACGCTACCTGTTCACTGCAACCGAGCTGTGGCTGTGTCCCCTGTCATTGTAACTGTGGGACCTATGGTAATAGAGGAAGTTTCCTTTGGCTATGATGACCAAAATATGAAAAGGCATGACGAGACAAGCTTTGGCTGTTCAGAAGGCATATATCCTTTTGCGATTCACTTGGACCCTTTAATTTTAACAGGATTTGTGTATAATCGTGTTTCAAAGAGGGTCCCTGCAGCATCAATACACCAAAATGGCAAAAAAGACTGCTGTATGGGTGGTTGTAAAAAAGGAAAAAAGTGGTAGTGGATGCTTCTCCAGAAATTAGGTACTGTTCTCAATCATTTGGCATTCAATCTCGACCATTCAATCTCAGTTTGTGAACTGAGAAACTCGACACATAAAGTCGCCATTTACTGAGGGATGACGGTAGAAGTAGCTGATGTGGGAGATGGGAAAAAGGAGTTAGCTGTAAGGTAGGTTAATTTTGAGATTCTTAGCCAAATAAACAGATGAACACGTGTTCAACATTCAGAGGACAAAATGAGATAACTTAGGTGCTAAGTATAGTTTGATTAAAAATAAGATTGAATAGGCTAAGTTCAGGGTGATAGACCTGAGCCAGCCTACAGTCACTAACTTAGTGGGTGTTAGAGCGGGTGTTTGAATCCATGTCCCGCTAACGCAATAGCCCATGCTCTTCCAAAACAACATAGTGATTCTCACACTCCTGTTGTGGCAAAGTCAAGGCCTCACGTGTCACCATGCAGACCAGTCTGCAGCGATGTAACCCAATCCGGTGCCCGTGTGGATAAATGAGGTGGTTTAAAGACACACCGTGAAAAGACGGGTGTGAAGGCCAACGTCCTTCCAGAGGTGGTGGGGTGCTGGAAAAGTAAGTTACTTCACACCATCACCTTTCCAAATAAAAAGCAAATGGACCTCAATCACCACCAAAATGTGCATGATCACACCCCTTCAAGAAAAAAAAAAGAGTTTTTAAAATCCCTAGTCTTGAAGCTTGACATAAAGAATGAAAAACATTTATTTCAGAAATGATAAGAAGGAGAAAATGAGTCAGGATAAATATATCAATGACACCAGAAGATTTCACCAAACAAATATATTCATATCAAAGTCAAGGGACACCACAAGACTCAACCATTCTAGAAAGCTATACAAGTAATTCTTACAACGTCACTCAGAGAACTCATCATGTCCTATCTCTTCCTATTCTAGCTTTACCAACATGAAGGATGTTTCCAGAAATAGTAAAAATAAAAATGTTACTTGGGCTTCCCAAACTATTAATGGGGATAATAAAATAAAGAAGCCCACATGTGCAGTCATTAGCAAATAAGTAAGTCAAGTATGACTCAGGTATTTAAAGAAAGACTACCCTGCTGTTAGCAAGCTCATTGATACAAAGTTAAAACTAATATTGTGAAGGTGGTTGGGCTATTATGTTGAGTGAAACAATTATCACAGGAGACACATTATAGGGTTTCTGGTCTATAAAACAAATGAATAGAGGAACGAACAAGGCCATGGGTGTAGGGAGGGAAATATAAGAAAACTATGTGCACATACTAAATCTACTCATGTGTGGTGCCATTCTTTATGCATAGGGTCTGTATGCCATTATGATTGTTACATTCTTATGCATATTTATCCAGCAGACATTCATAGAGAGGCAACAGCAGTATAGACACAGTTCTCCATAGAACAATGAACAAAATTGACCTCTTCTTCGTATGACTGCTACTCTTATTTTAATGGAGGAAGTCATACTAGGAGGAAGTACTAGTTGGTCGGAACTTCTTTGGGGAAGGCAACACCGAGTCAATGAAGAAAGCATTACTAAGAGGCGCTGCTTTGTATAAATCCGCCAGGGAAGGTGTCTTTGAAAGGCATGATATTTGAGCAGAGATCTGAAGGTGGAGGAGAAGCTGGGCAGGCAGGTAACTAGGGACAAATATTCAGGCAGACAATATCATACGCAAAGGCCACGAGATGCTTGGAGACGTCAAGGACCAAAGAACGCACATGGGAGGAGCAATGTGATGAAGTAGAAAAGATGTCGATGGCTGGGCAACGGTGTGACGGCTGGGGATAGTTTTCAGGACCCTAGCTTTGTGTTAAGCAGAAGAAGCTTATTGGGGAACGCTGAGCGAAAGTGTGGCATAACCTGTCTTAAAAAGATCCATTTGGGCTGCTTTGAGGAGTAGAGGTGGAAAGTAGGGGATGCTGTGCAAAAACAGCTGATAAATACAGCCTGGACAGGAAGATAGTGAGAGAGAAAGAAAGAAAGGATTTAGAGTACTCTAGTGCCAAGAATTTGGAATGGCAGTGCTGGAGGAATGACACAGTGGGTACAGCCCTTACCTAGCAAGTGCTCAGCCCTGTATTTGATTCCCCAGCACCCCCTTAAACTGGGCATGGTGGTGCACGCCTATAATCCCAGCACTCGGGAGGCTGAAGCAGGAGGATAGCCATGCTTCCAAGGCCAGCCTGGGCTCCATAGTGAGTTCAGGAAGAGCGTGGGCTGCAGAGTGAGACCCTGCCTCAAAAAAAAGGAAGAAAAGAAAGGAAAAGAAAAGAAAAAGAATTAGGAATGGCATGTACCAAGCCAAGAAGACCTGTAGCAATTCTCAGTTTGTGAACTGAGAAACTCGACACATAAAGTCGCCATTTACTGAGGGATGACGGTAGAAGGAGCTGATGTGGGAGATGGGAAAAAGGAGTTAGCTGTAAGGTAGATTAATTTTGAGATTCTTAGCCAAATAAACAGATGAACACGTGTTCAACATTCAGAGGACAAAATGAGATAACTTAGGTGCTAAGTATAGTTTGATTAAAAATAAGATTGAACGCTGGGTAAATCCCTTTTTAAAGCTGGGGAGGATGAGAGGGAAAGAAACTCTAAAGAGATGACACAGGAAGAAGCTAAGAGTGAGCGTGGTCCTCAAGGCCAAGGTAAGCATGTACAGAGGAAGGGAGTACGTGTCGATTACTTTCTGTGCAAAATGTGTGATAACTGACCATTGCATTTGGTAACAGAGATAAGTGACAGGGTAGCTTTATGGAGAGATCACATTGAAAGCCTAATCGGAATTGGTACCAGGGAGAATGGGCTGGGAGAATTCAAGATAGCACGTGTTCACCTAGGAGAGTGACCACGAGGCACGACAGAGTAGGCCATAGGGTGAGGCGGTCTTGGGGTACAGAGTGAGCTTTGGGTAAGCCTGGAAATGTTACCATGTTTTGGCATAAGGATGGGTCAGACACAGTGAATAGAAAAAACGATAATGCCGGAAAGATAAAATAACAACAAAATAGATGTCTCAGCCAGGTAAAAGAGGGCCAATGGGGCAAGAAGGAAGGGGGCCTTCAAAGCAAAGTGTCTTCATTAATCATAACAGAAACCAAGACACAGGACGTGTACACAGATACAGGGCTTCACTATATTTGGTGATGGATGCAGGTGGGACTTCTCTTCTAATAGAGTTTCTATTTTCTCAGGGAATTAAGAGGAATTCTGTTCCTATCTGAAGTTGTGTAGAAATAAATCATAAAGCCCTCTGGATTCCAGGTTTCAAAATATATTCTTTTCATGACCGGACAATACTCTTGCCTAATCTTCAGGATAGGAAAAGAAAGCCCTGGAACTCATCCACCCTTTGCACATCCTCTTTTAGAATTAGTATTCTAAAGAGTCACTACTTTCTATTTAACATATCATAATAGAACCACTTCTATGGGCCAGAGGCTCATGTGATAGTAATTTCCTAGTCAGTTTCCCAAAGCTTCTAAAACTCACATTAATAATAATAATAATAATTTAATCTCTACAGCAAGATTATGGTGTCAATACTAGTGGCCCCACTTTATAAATGAATAAATTAAAGCTCCACAAGGCTAAAAAAATTGGTGACATTTGTATAGTCTATTCCTAGTGGGGTTTGCAGAGCTTGTTACTTGATGGTTGAAAGATGGTCAACTTGTGAGTTTTGTTAGCGATTTATCTTTTCAGTTGCAAGAAATAGAAATCTACTTTCAGTATTTAAACTTGAACTCTACTTTTTCCAGTTCAAAGCATGGTGTCCAATGGCCCAGCATCACCCCAACAAGCCCCAACTGGTCAGCTTCACGTTTTTTATTTACTCTTATCTTGTATCTAATCCAAATAAGGCAGCCTAGAACTTGAGGTTTACTCTCTGGGACTTGAACTGAGACAAACTTTCCTGCTGTGTGTCTTTCAGATCAAGGAGAATCTTTACAGATGCATTCTCAGGTGCAGACAACGAGGTGGTTTAGGTTTGTTCTTGCAAGCCTCTAAATCTTTCAACTGATGAGAAGAATGAGAATTGGACTTGGACAAAAAGACATTCAAATAATGATGATGGGGGGGGGTTCCATCTCCACTGGGATATGATCATTTAGGCATAATGAAGATAAGACCTAGACAATCTTGGAAGAAGACTTGGGTCTCCCTGCCAGTTCAGTCACATGTCCTTTGAGTAGAAGGGCAAGGATTGGAACTGAGATCTGGTTAACTCCAAATTTAGGTTTTCTTATCTTGGGAAAGCTTCTTTTTCCATTTTCCCTCTTTTCTTTCTCCTTTTCTCTCTCTTTCCTTTTCTCCTCCTTCTCCCACTCTTTCTCTGCCCCTCTGTTCTTTTTCTCTCTCCCTCTCCCTCTCTCTGTTTCTTTTGGGCACCCTGGTAGTCAATGCCTATTAGGTAAATCTTAATTCCTCATACAACACTTTAAGTTTCTTGTAAAAAATAAAAAACAGATTCTCAAATTGCAGTCCTGGGTGCAGCTCATTTAGGAGTAGTCTACGGTGATTTCTACTAAGGGCTTTATTGATCTTGGCTCAAAATTATTTTACCAATTCATTAAGGAACTATTTTATATTCCTATGAATTTCCTTATGCACCTTACACCAGATTTGCAGAGAGTAAGAACTCTATCACTAGCCCTACTATTTCCTTGACAATGGATTTTACATCCACGAGATGAAGAGTGACCTGCTCAAGGTCAAAGTATTTTTAAGTAGAATAAAAAACTATTGAATGAGAACTGTAACAGCCACTGCGCACATAAAACGAAAAAGGCCAGTGGCCTAAGGCTCTGTCCAATGGTCCTCTGCTTTCTGATCTTTCTCACTACCATGGGGCACAATGTCACCCAGCTCTCACTGGTATTTCTTTTAATACAAAACGCGGATACTTGCTTTATGCTTTTATAGTCGCTTCTCATTTGCTTGGAATTACTCTTCCCTTTGAAATATTTTCTCACCATTTATGAAAAAGCTGCCATGTTTTCTTACCCCTAGGACTCTAGTCTACTTTCTGGTTAACTTTTCTCCAAACAACTTTATAGCTTCCTGAACACTGGGTATTTACTTGTAAATTTGTATCTGTCTTTTTCTTGCCACTACTGGGAAATAAACTCATAAAAGCCATGCTATATTTTCTACTTATCTGTTTTATTCCAATTACCCAGAGTAATGCCTAGGATATATCAGGCCACCAATGCTTCTAGAACAATTGAATAAATTACAGTCTTTGCATCCAAGAAGATCTCAGTATATTGGGAAAGTTATGCAAACCAACCAGATTACAAATCAACTCCTCAATCACCAGCTAACCCTGTGGATACCAGTGTACCACCAACATCAAATGTAAGAATACTCTATATATCTGACTTTCTGAGAACTAGTCCCAGAAACCTGTACTACTAGTTTGACCTGATGAGTTTAGAGGCCCTTTAAACTCTCGAATCTTCAATTTGTCTCTCAGTGAAATAGACTGAATACCTTCTCAATGGATTGTTTAGATAATCTCTGTAAAATCCTTTGTCAGTGCCAGCTGTACCTAGTGCTTGACACATACACAATTCTATTATGTTCTATATAAAAGAAAAGACCAAAATTTGACTGGGCACAGGTGAGCTCTGCTGGGGAGCTCAGAAAAGCAAAGACAGGATGAGCCTAAAAACCCAGGTGCTCTGTAGAAATTTACTACCATTGAAAAATGAGTTAGCTTATGTAAAGTTTTTAGTCCCTTAAAACTTTTCTGTGTAGAGTGACTTAATCATGGTCCCTTTTGTCTCTGATAATCAATCCATTTTAAAACTGGATTGATGGCATAAGGACTGAGTCCCTGCTTGGAAGCTAATGTGCTCACAAACAGGACATGCCTGGTGAAGCACATTTTGATTTATGTCTTATTGTGGTGTCCCCCTTGTTTCTCATAGTAGTGAATAAAACCAGACAAGGTGAGAGTTTTAATTTCACTTAAATGTATTGTATAAACAAATATAGCTAAACTTGCCTTTCCCATAACATAGTATGAGTGTGATTTCTAAAACATCAAATTATTTTTACGATTTTTAAATTTCAATGTGGAAAATATGGTTGTTTCTTTTGCTTAATTATTCATGTCTAATATTATAGATTGTTAGAGCACGAACAGCACAGGCTACAGCATAAAGAATCTTGGAGTTCAAAACTATCAATTTCCATTGTAATTTATTTTTGCAAATAACACACAAGCTGTATCAAAGGAAGAAATAGAACTGTACAAATCTTTCACTTAGTAACAACTAACTCAGAAATGTTGAATCGTTACTATTTTGAGTGGTTATACTTGTATTCATGTTAAATGAATGAAAGCTGAATTAAAAGGTGACATTTAGGCTATTTCCTAAAAACAACAACAAAAAAAGTGATTTCTCAGTATTTAAACACTTTTCCTTGGCTTGCATTTTCATCTAGACAACTTTGCTACTTCAATGTTATTTAAAATTAAATTTGTTTTTCTGGTTTGTTACAAGGCTTAGCAAGTTAATAAGTTTATAAATCACAATTAACTACAACTTTCTGTTCTGTTGCCCTTCTGAATTGCTTTCCTTTTGACTTTTTTGTTTTGTTTTGTTTTCTTCTTTTTGCCATGCAATTTACCACATACTTAATTTATTGTAAAAATCGGTAGCTCTCATGTGAAGGCTTCCTGCAATCGGGTTACCATGTCATAACTGACATACGCATCGATGGATGGGTGGCTTCCACATGTGTGTGCATGTAAGTGTGTACATAATGCTTAACTGTCTTCCAAGAAACATTTTTTTTTAAACAGATTCTCCTCCATCTTGCTGGGTGTGCTTCCTGAAGCATGTAGAATCCAGTATTCCATTGGGGACTCCTTATTTCTGTATAATAAAGAGAAGTCAAATAAAGTGTAATGAATGTTCAAACACTTCAGTAAAGCTTTAAAATGTTCAAAGAGAGAGTCAAAAGGCCTCAGTCATTAGGATTCTACTTAGGGAATGTGGGTGAGCTTCATTAGAATTGGAGAGCCACAGGGGCAAAAAGGATGCTTGCAAATGCCTCTTTCTCCAGTGCAGCACGTCACACAGATCTTCCCTGAGGGCTTGTCTAGAAAGAACAATGATTTGAACAAGAAGGGGTGCAGAGGCAAGTGGTTGTAACTATGGGGCACAGGCTAGACTGTGCCACTCCCATCCTATGCTCTGTGGAACCCACCCTTACAAGCACTGTTCACCTGTATGTCAACACACACGTACAACACACGTGCACGTGCGTGCACACACACAATTTCTACGTTGTTCTTAAGCCTAAGACACATTTACATTTCTTTTCTCACCTTTCCCTTTGTCTTTTGTCTTCCTTGGTCGTTAGTGTTTTATTTGCTATTTCTTTTCTTGTTCCCTTTGAAATACTGGTTTCTACTGACTGTGAAAAGACTAAAGAGTGATTTATGTTGTGTGGCTGAGCCACTGTCCTCAGATAGTTTTGCAGGTTTCCCCTGTGTTTCACAAGCCCTGTTCTCTCTATCTAATGTGAGCCCACGGAGGCTCCTTCTCCCTCCAGTTCTTTCTCCATTCTCAAATCCACCACGATGACAACTGACATATCCCATACTCCCTCCTTGTCTCATGCTTAGCTCTCTTTGCAAGGCGTTCCCCTCAGATGAGGCTATTTTCTACAAGGGCCTCTTAACTGATGCAGCTATAAATCCATAGCCCAGACTGCGCCCTGCACCACTGAAGAGCTCAAGATCACAACTCCCACCTCCGGATGGCCAGGCCGAATCTGAACCCGGATCAGCTTCATCGGTGTTTGCGTTTGCTAAGACTCATGGTACTATAGACCCCGATGGGTCTCCTGTAGATGTTCCCTTCCCTGTCGGCCTCTGGTCTGAAAGAGATGGTTTTTATCCTAAACCTCCACATATGTATCATCTATCCACACATCTGGATACTCCTCTTTTGTTTTTTTCTTGTGTGTGTGTGTGTGTGTGTGTGCGCGCGCGCGCACATTTCAGTTTCTGATAGCACGTATATTACCTTCTTTAAAAGTTGTTTTAAAAACCTTTATGACTGAAAATTCACTTAAAACCTGTGCCTCTGTCCACATTTTCCACAAAATGCTGAGTCTTTTTTGTCTAGTACAAAATGAGTATGTAATTCAATACCTAGTAATAGCAATTGTGAAAACGATTCACACTTACATTTTTTGTAAGCAAAATGAGGGTAAGTCTACATTGTAGATGCAGAGGAACAACAGAGAGACATGGCGGATGGGCAGAATGCAACAGCAACCTGAGCAGCACCACCACAAGACTTCCTTAGGGAACTATTGAGTTTTAGATCCTCAATTATACTAATGACAGGAAGCCAGAGGGACAAGGGCAGGGGGCAGGATGAAGCGACAGAGGGCTTAGACACACACGGATTACCGGACATTTAGTTGGTCAGTTAAAAATATCCAAAGTTGAGTGTTTCTAAACATAAAAGTTACCTAACTGCCTTGGGGTAAAATTAGCCCACAGGCATTTCTTCCTGTTAGTAATTATGTACACCAAGTAATTATGCACCGTTTTGGCAAAACGATATCTTTACATGAATCATAAACATCTAACAGTGGCTCCGTACCCTACACTAGTTACTTGTGAACCATGGGTAGGGTGGTTACCGAAGGTTGTACGCATGCAGAAAACAGAAACATGAAAGAGTAGACGTGGCAAAAGCACTGCCATCGGGTGTGTGGGGACCCAGAGAAACGTCCAGTCTTGTGACAGGGACCCTGTATCAGCAAGACACTTGACATGGTGCCAGGGTACAGATTGGGCTTCCTGAATCTCTTAAAAGTGGGTCCCAATCAGAGGAGGAGGTCACTCTAGCTTTTTTTTTCTAGATGGCCCAGCTTGGTGACAGGTTACTGTTGCTTCTGGCCACGCTTTAATGAATTTTGCTGCTTTCCTGTATAAGCGTGTGGTTGTTCTCTAAGGTGACACTTCTCAGTCCAGTTTTCACATTCTATTGTAGAGCTGGGACATATACCCAAGGAAAAGGCTGACATTTACAGGAATATAGAGAGCTTGCAGTTTGGTATGGGCTCCATTACAAACCTTAAAAAACATAACCTTGAATTAGTCTGTTCCTTTTATCGAGATGTAATTTTTGTATTTTCAAATAGAAAGAAACACTTTCTAAATATTATTTTGCAGTACCTCCATTGTATAGAAGATCTGCTGCCTGACATTGCAAAGCCAAAGTACAAGATGAGGAAGAACTTGTCAACATCCTTGTGTTTTATCCCATCACATCTTGACACGGATGCAGAAGTTATAAGATATTTAATAGCTTAATAGATGTTTAATAAATTTTAGTTTGTAATCACGTGCAAGGATTTAGTTTATTTGCATTAATATATCAGAACATGTCATACATGAAATGTCTACACAAAGTTCAAATAGACTACATTAAATATTCATTTTTATTATGTTGTTTCCTAGGTACTAATAAACCTTCATTGCTTCCCCCCAGAGGCAACATGGAGAAAGAAGCTTCTCTGAAGTCTGTATGAGTCATGTAAGTTGCATAACTATGAAAAGAGTGTGTCTTTAAACCTCAAACAGGGCTCCCCCTAATTCCTAGCCACATAGCTGGTGTCAGTGTTTGGCCTCTTGGGAAGAAGGCCACACAGCAGCAGGTGAAATCGGCAGGCCCATACCGCTGCTCACGTTGTCACCTGAGATCCACCTCGAGTAGGTCACCTCATTGGAAAGCTAACCATACTGTAAACTGTATATGCAAGAGATCAAGTCGTGCGTTCCTTAGGAGAACCTAATGCCTGATCATCTGAGGGGAAGTTGGGATGTCAGTGCTAGGTCTCCCTTCTTGTTGTTACCCCCACGAAATCTATGGAAACGTTGTTCTGTGTGGAACAGGTCTCTGGTGCTGTAAGTTTACAAAAAACAAGGAATATTCTCTTCTAGTTCACACAACTATAAATAATGTGTTGGGTATGGCCTATGATGGTCTAGATTCATGCCGGAAGTCGCGCTAAGGGAGAGAGAGGTCTATTGTACATCTGACCCTTTTTATGCCAGAAGGGCCAGGTACCTTAGTGCCACGCATTGGCAAAGTATCTGTTTTGGAGCTGGGGTTGTAGTTCAGTGGTAGATAATTGCGCATCCAATCCCTAGCGCAGCAAAGGAAAGCAACACAAAGGGAAAAGCAACCAATACCTACGGATCTACTTCAATGTGCAAGTCACTGTGCATTCACATTTCACACCCACGCATATCACATGACCAAGCAAACTTTAATGAGGCAAACATACTTAACCTCCCTCGAATAGAAACATAGATATCTGAGAACCCCATTCCAAAGCGAGCAAAAGCTTTAAGAAATTGGAGGAGAGGACTAAAACCTCCAGACACCTACTAGATAAAAATCGGTGTTTCCAAATAACAATATCATGGTCCTTCCTCTGACATTAATTTGAAGTGCAAATTTAATCAATCCATTTTAATTTCCTACTCTTCAATGAATCGAGGCATTTTTATTTAAAATAAAAATATTACTTGCCCCCTCACCTACTTTCAGGAATTGATGAGATAAGAAATTATTTAATGAAAATGTCAAACTGATCTGAAAATAAAAGCAAAACAAAATTCCAGTAATATTCAAGTATCATATGTTGCTAGTTTTTTCAACCCACGGACCAGGAAGTGTTCTGCGCAAGAGGACCTTCTGTGCCATAATTAGGCAAGACTTCTAATAGGAAAAAGGAAAACAAGTGAACATTTGCTTCTTTATTTGCATCCTGACTGAGCTTTTCTTACTTACACAACTACTTTCAAAAACACGCCCTATTAAGAAGAGGAAATACTCTTTGAGATGAAAAGTCTGATCTTCCTTGATTGGTTTTTATACTTGAGTATGAAATGATTATATTCTAAAAGAGAAATCTAATCATTCAGGCTTTTATATTCTTTTTGTGGACAGAAACCAGAGGACAAAAGAACAGAGCCCGGGATAAGAACACACTGGTCCAGGCCACACATCTAGCGACCCATCCCTCCCAACAGGTCCCCCAGAGATCATAAAAGGACGAATGCACTTGATCCAGTTAATCTTTGTAATCCAAACATTTTCCAGATACATGAGGATTTGGGGGATACTTCAGAATTAAATCATAACAATTGCCTAGAAAAAAATACCATCCTTCTGATAATGCTCCTATTTTTGCATAAATCACTGACTATAGCTGGAATCCTACCCCCTTCAGAGCTCGCTTTTTTATGTTGGACAGTTGGGGCCCTTAGACTTTCTGCAATTGGGCCACCAGCACTCATTCACAGGTTCACTTTTAACCTTCTGTGATTAGACCCAGATATAAAAGGACAGCTAGAGTGTGGCTGGCTCTTTTATTCAGCAGAAAATTTATGCTCTACAGTTCTGATTCTAAATCATACAAAACCCAAAATAATGACCCACTTCAGTCTATCAGGTAAACATAAAAGGTGGCACTTCCACCACAGCAGACACAGTGATGTAAATTAAAAATAATCTGTGCACTCCACTTGGGAAGACAGATTAATTATGACATGCTTAGAAACCATTAATATGTGTGCATGCCTATCAAGTAATTATTCAAACCCACACATCGACAAGAAAAACGGAAAGATTCTTATGAAAAATTTACATAGACAAATTTGCAAAGTTCATTTCTAAACTCTGCCGTGATTTATACACCCACATTTTGATAATTTGAATTATGTATTAAACACATGCTTCAAAAATACTCATCATTATAATATGCTTTACACAACAATGTGTTATATTTCTTGCTGGAAACTTAATATTAATATATATATGAGGGGACACTTTCAAATGTATCAAGAGATGTAGCTGCATTTGTTGATAACAAATGAAATTAATGGGGCATCTGTGAATGAGCTTTTAATTTGCTAATACCTGAAATTTAGCAAAACGTTTAAAGCCTGGCTTATAAATTCATCAGGATGCTAAAAATGAGATTTTTTTAAGGATAGGAGAGCAGAAATATTAATGTGTTTCTACCTTTCTAGCACAAAGCAGTTTGCTAAAGACTTCCGTATGAAATGACATTGCAGTGACGTATAAAATAAAAGCAGTTAGAATCCATCCTAGACATTCTACCATATATATATATATATATATATATATATATATATATATATGCACACACATGCATATATAAACACATATGTATGATAAAATTGGCTATGGTAGCTTCAAGGCATTAAATGAAAATAAAACAAAAGAGATATTGGCAGAGAATAAAAACACAAAGCACAAAGAATGTTAATTGTGGTATTATTTAAAACACCATATTATAGAGTCTCAATGAATCCTAATGAATCAGAGGATTTATTTGAGCCACACAATGGCTAAGTACTTCTTAAAATGAAATCAAGAGATTAGCACAAAAGGGGGAAAAGGGTCCAACTTGAGTTTAAAAGTCAGGAAATAAAGAAACACTACACATCATGTCAATGGAGAACTTTAAAATTTATTCTGATTTCACCAATATATTTAACTCTCTCCAAAGCTGGGCCTTTGTTTCATAGTGAAGTTATTAGACTCCACCTTCGGCAATATCTTCTCAGCCCCCAGCTCTGCATTCTGTTATTTATTTCTCTTTCTGCCACATAAAAATGGAGACTTAATAAAAGCATATTTTATTTCCAATCTGCTCTTTCATGGTTCTTGCCCTGGTAATCATTACTTCTCTTTATTACAAAACAATTTCTTTTTTTATAAAGCCAGGCATCTCGAATGGCCATATTGATGCGCTACTCTTCCCTAAATGATAGCAAACTGCCCTTTAGCTGTCCCTGCTCTTTTCCTGTGGAGTTGGGACAAGGAAGGATTGAATGACTGATGGAATTCATTGATAAGTGAAGCTCTTGGTTTGACTCCCTTAGGCCAGACCTTAGCAGCTTAAGCAAAATGGAGGGTTGATAGATTACTCAAATGTTGTTACTCTTGAAGCATCACAACCCTAAGCAGATAGACGAAAAAGGTCAATATGGTTCCATGGAATCCAAATCAAGTTCATAGTCCTAGGTCCTTTGAAGCAGGCTGACATCTCCCTTTAGCATCTCCCAGAGAAAATGACTATTAGGAAACAGACATGAGATCAAGTCTAGGTTCCACTACATACACCCTTGTAGTATCTCTTGGTATCTTAGTTCCTTGCTTGTGAAATGTGAGCTCACTTTTTCTTTCTAGTACAGGCGTTTGGACACAAGATCTCCATTCTGAGCTACATCTCTGGCCCCTTTCCTCTATTTAAGACAGAGTCTTGCTAAGTTGCTTAGGTGGTGTTTGAATTTATGGCCTCCTGCCTCAGTCTCCCAAAGTTCTGAGATTGAAGGCAGGGCGGAGTTTACTCTTTCATTCCAATACTTTCAATCAATAAAAATTGTGTTATCCTGAATGAATGAGGATATGTATGAATCACGTTTTAGGCAATTTGTCTTCAGATTATAGAGGTAACAATTAGCAGAACCAATTATCAACCTGCTTTGAAGGTTCCAGTACATAAGGTAATCCCTCTTGAAATTTGGATTAAGGTATGTTGTACTAAAATGTTGGAAATCAAAAAAAGGAAATCTTTTGCCTGTTAAGGATATAGTATTCTCTTCTTTCAACTTCTGTTTGACGATTTCTGGAATATTCCTTAAAATACACTTCCTGTCCACCTAGTAGCTAAAGTGTTTCCAAGCAGAGTTTTCCTTTAATTTGCTTCATCTGGCCATCCAGTAATATCTTATCTCTTTTGTCATTGCTGCTTCTGTTAAATTTTCTGCCAAAGATTTAACGCAAACGGAAAAAAAAAAAAAAAAACAGAGAAAGGCCAAATAGGAGCTGAATCATATCTCGGAGATTGTTCATGAGAAGAGGATGGAATCACATCAGGTCACAGTGGATTTACACTTTACCTCCTATAATATTTGTTCCTATTTATATAAAGTTATGGTTTGGATCTCAAATATTCCCCTAGGAGACTCACATGTTTGGATATTAATGGAACCATATGCTGGCGAGAGCTGGAGCCTGGCTGACAGGGACAGGATACCAGGGGTTGATCCAAAAGAGATAAATTACTGGGACAGAATCTGAAAAGGTAGCTTCACTCTTTCCTTGATTTTCTGTCTGCCATGCCATGAACTGGCTGCTCTTCTGCCACATGTCTCTATCATTACCAGTGCCCAGACATTGACCAGGACCTTCTGAAACTGTGAGTTGAAAAAAATCTTTTCTCCCTTAAATTGGGGATGCAAATACTGTGTCTCAGCAATAAGAGAGCAACCAAAAAATTGATACTAGAAGTAAGGCTGTTGCTTTGACCACACCCAAAGATGTGGTCTACAAGCCCTTGGCACTGGCTTGTAAAGATTTAAAGATGGAGGCTAAAGAAGCCTTACATGTGGTGGTCCAACCAAGCTTGAGGGGAGATTCTGGTGAGAAATTAGAAGGCTTGACAATGGGGGCCAGATTACTGATCAAGCTGTTGGTAGACCTTGGTAACATCCAAGGTCTTGGCTTCACAGGCATAAGGAGTGCAAGAGTTAGGTCATGGAAGCTTCCATTCAGTTTTCAGAGGAAGTCCTCGAAGGCCAGGCAGTATGTCCCCAGCAAGGCAATGGATAAAACCGTGAAGGAGAAGCCCAACATGTAGTGAAGACCCCAGAAATTTGGACACACCAAAAACATGGGTCATTTGCTGAGGAAGGCCGTCGGCTGTGAGCACAACCAGCCCAAAGCAGAAGCTATAAAGAGTCTAATAGGCAGAGGCAACGTTGTAGGAAAAAGGCCAACCAAACCCTTTGGAGTTCGCATCTCACCACGGCTTGTACGGAGTGCTGGACAAAGAACTAAACAATTTAATGAAACTGTAGGATTTCATTATTTTTCTCATGGATTTTATTCCTGCATCCGAGGAGACTTTGGACGTGGAGCTTTTAGCAATGCTAGAACTGTTAAAACTTTGGGAACTCTTCAAAAAAGGATGAAAGGGGTTTCACATATGGATATGGCCTTGAGAGTCTTATGGGGTAAGGGTTAGGGTTGTCATGGTTGTAATCTAGGACACCCAAACACCTCAAATACATTGAATGTTGTGAAATAGTGATGGAATCATGTGCTTATTAAGAGGTGGGACCTAGTGAGGCGGGGCACTGGTGCTTGGCCTAGGCGGGGTGGATTTCTGGGGTAGGACCTGAAAGGGAGCCCCGCCTTTCCTGTTTCACTTGGTTTTCTGTCTGCCAAGCTGTGAGCAGCTTTCTGGACGTTCCTCTGTCACATGTTTCCACCATTGCTGGGGCCCATAAATGCACTATGACCTCCTGAAACTGTGAGCTAAAATAAATCATTCCTCCCTTAAATTCTGAGTGTTGAGTAACTTGTCTCATCAACAAAATGTCACTAAGACAGTAAATACACAGGTGAGTTGGATTCCCAGCTTAAGAGAAACCATGAGTTCTGCAGCTTTCCCCATCTCTGGCTGACCGCTGCACAGTTTGAAGTTTGAAGTAGTAGGCTGAACCACGTAGTAATCTTTCACCTTTTCTACAACACATACTGAATTCCAAATCAGAAACAATCACCGCGTAAGTTATATGAACATTTTAATCTCTTCTTGGTAAGCCAAAGTGTAAAGCATTTCACCTTGCTTAGAGTTATAATAAGAAGAAGATTGAGAGAGCCTAGGTTATTATTTTGAAAAAAAATCAGGACTTATCTAGGCCTAAGATTTCATTATTACTTATGTCAGTTAGGAATACATTGTTAGTTAAGACTATATCCATAGCAAAGAATACCTCTAACAAAAGAAAAAAAAATCCCTGTAGTTGAGATCTCTGTGAATCCACTTAGCAATCTCTTTGACTCATCAAACTTATTGCTCTCGCTGATTTCTGGACCTCGGCGAGGGACTTCAAGGTTTATCCCACACCCAGTGCCCTTAGTTATAATCCTGAGGGTTGTCCCACATTTCTTGAATTATATTAGCACTTTGGACCTCAGAATCCGCCCCCTCCTTCCTTCCACGTCCCTTTATTGTTTTCCAAAGAGCCTCAAGAGACCAGTCTCAGCCATGTTTGAGTTAGCACATTGCCACTAACAAATTCCTTAAAAGAGACTGTACCTCACTTGTTTATAAACCTTGGGTTTACCCCCCAGCTTCTACTTGCTGCATTGGTATCCTGCACTCCAGTACCAAGTGCAATAGTGTCTCCTATCCTCCAGGCTGTTACGACCTA
This sequence comes from Ctenodactylus gundi, assembly GCA_004027205.1. Taxonomy (NCBI): domain Eukaryota; kingdom Metazoa; phylum Chordata; class Mammalia; order Rodentia; family Ctenodactylidae; genus Ctenodactylus; species Ctenodactylus gundi. Next base: position 52,833 of record PVKB01005068.1, on the reverse strand, counting down.
AATAGTCTTGTCTATCTCCTCTGCTGTGGCTGCTAGTTCATCTACCTAGGTGCAGCTCAAATCATCTCCTCTGTGAAGCAATTTCTGCTTGTGTGTTTTTTTTTTTTAGCACATCAGAGAAAGTTGCACACTTCTGACCCCTTCCTGAGTCCTACTGGAATCTCTATCACCATGTTCAATTTATTTTTGTAAGATTTAGTTTCCACTACTATATTTCAGTCATCTTGGAATCGTACATCTGCTAATTTTGTGTCTCTAGTGTCCGATACTGTGTCTAGTGTTTCAAAAGTATCAAATAAATATTTATGGGATAAATAAACAGACGAACAATTTATTTTCCCCATTTCCTGTCATCTAGCTCACGACAACCTTTTTAGACACTCCAGAAAATTACTTTCATTGTCTCAGATTTTGCAATAACTCAGACACCCTGTCTGTAACACTTATTAATCATAATAACTTTGAAATAATTCCTCTGAGCAAATATTCAGGGTATCATCCATAACTAAGTGAAATACAGCCTAAAATAATCAATCATTGTTTTCCAACCCAAAGACCCTGTAATTAAGGAGTCTATCAATGTGCCAACAACTTGTGGGTTTAGAAATTAATTTTTGTTTGTTAAAGAACCTTAAAGATCATATAAAATGGTCCCATCGTGAAACGGATTAATAAATTGCTCGTCTTATTTCACTTGTACTTTTGTATTTAAATTCAGTGGGAAAGTAGAAAAATAGTGCAGTTTTAGGCCTTTAAAATTTTGACAGTATGAATACTTTCTTGCAAAATCATCACACCGAAGAGTGAAATGTGTGGAGGCAGAATGCAAACTCTTGAACACTCATGCCATGTAAAAAAGGTTATTTCCTTTAGTCTTCTGTTCATTAGTTCAACAATGACTTAGTCAGGCTTACAGTACTGCTCTTCTTTTGAAGATGATACCACCTGAAACCCAGAGAATTACTGAGTTACTCCTGGACTTCACAATTACTAACTGGCAGGCACAGGCCCAGAATCCGGGTCAGCGTGATTCCATTGCCTTTGTCTATTCTGAAACTTGTGGTCCATGTGCAATTAGGTGAACATATTTCTTGATATTCTTTCATTAAAGCAGATGAAAGTGAGTAGGCCAGCCCAGAGAGGCCGGGACTCTGTTTTACCCATTTTTGTTAGTATGTATGCATATATATATATATATATATATATATATATATATATATATATATATATACTGAATTATGGTTACATTGAGCTTGTGAATTTTGTGATATTGTATCAACATCACATTTCCCTTCCTCTACCACTTGTGCCAGAGTCCTCCTCATCCTCCCTGACTCCTAACATCCTGCCCGCTGGCCTCTGTTATTTATTTGTATTCTGAGTTCCTCATATTGGATAAACCAAGCAACATTTAACCTCTTGTGCTTGTCATACTTCACTAAACATGGACGATCTCAAGTTGTATCCACAGACAACCCAAATCTATCTGTTGTGGCAGAGCAGCACTCTATTGTGTAAATGGATTGCATTTTTTGGATCTATTGGTCTACTAATGAGTATTTCAGCATCTTCCACAATGTAGCTATTGGTAGTTGTTGAACATGGGCACACATGTCTGTATGTAATATGTTGCTTTTGGCCCTTTTGGAAAAAATATCTAGAAGAGTCATCATTGAATTAAATGGAATATCTATTTTCTTTTTTTTTTTTTTGAGAAATCTCCATGCTGCTTTCTATAATGGTACATCTTGCAGTCCCACTAGCAATGTGAGAGCATTCTTTTTCCCTGCAGTCTCTACATTGCCTATTGCTATTTGAGTTTCTGCTATACACCGTTCTCACTGGGGTAAGATGGTATCTCAACGATGTTTTGATTTGCATTTCTTTAATGGCTAAAGATATTTTGAGTATTTTTCATTTTTTTGGCTGAGGCCAGCGTTCTTATTGAAGACACTCGTATAACTAAATTATTTTTGAGTTGAAGCAGGACTTGGGGACCATCTCATGAAATCCTGTAATTTGAGCGATAAACAAGTTTTCATTGAGTGTCTCCCACGGTTCATTCTTTGACCATTTTACTCCACTGAGACTTACAGAACATTTATGTGAGAAACAGCGTTAAACCCATACCTTAAAATAGAAAAAGGAATTCTTATAAACATTCCTGGAACTAAAAAATTTGCTTAAATTTTTTTAAAAAGCTCAGCTGGATCCTCCTGGGCTATTGTGAATGTGGGACTTATTAAATCAAGCCGCACTGGTGTGTTTTGGGTACTGTACTTACAACAGTGGAAGATCCCGCCATCACTCAAATTCACATCCGGAAGTTAGACTTTTCCCAGACAGAAGAGAGGTAGAAAACACAGCGGTGACGGGAGGAATGAAGAACAGTCCGTGCAGAGAGGTAAGGTGTCTCTCTATGTGTCACCAGCGCCCTGTGTCCGTCTTCACTAGCACGCACCCACTTGGAGTTGTGGGGTGAAGGGCTCCCTGCTTTTCCTGGACTGTAAGATTCCTAGGCAGAAACAGTGTTTTGCTTCTTAGAAGCGTGGTGTGTTCTGAATATTTATCTGCTGACAGAATGAATGAGTGAATAAGAATAATGCTGATCTGCATAAAATAGCATTAATGAAAGCATCAGAAAAGGACTCTGAAAGACAGAGTGACCGTTTGGAAGGAGAACGATGTGGAAAGCAAAATAAGGAACACGGAGAAGCAACCCGGTAGAGCTCAAATGCGCGTGGACGGATAAGGAGAAAAAACCTCCAGAAGAAACAAGTATTCCATGATGGAGGTTGTTGATTGAGTTCAATCGTTTCTTGATAAATGAAAAAAGTTTACAATAGAAATAGAATTGACACCTCCTATGAGCTGTTTTGTATAATTACACCCGAAGCAATACTATATGGTAGGCTTTACGTTTTGATATTCCAGTAGCCTTTATCTATTTTATCACCAAGTATTTAAAAATCATTCAAATTTTACCTTATTAAAGCTGGTGTATAGCAGTAATTATGACTAATGGTTGAAATCACTTTGACTATACCTTTACTGCCGCTGTAGGTGTCTGAATAAAAACAGCCTCTCTAGGAATCTCTGTAGATATGTACTTGATACCTGTCACCAAAACCCTAGCTCACAGCAAGAGTCCAGGTTGGACAATACTGGGTAAGTCACCTTTATCTCAGAAGTTACCTTTGGACAAATATTTTGTCTGAATATTGCCAGATGTTACTATTTCTCCTTTAATTTTCACATCATTTCTCTCTATGACAGCCAGATTTATCTTCCAAAGCTCATTTGCATTTTAAAAACCAAACTTCTATTTCCAATTATAAAAGTAAAATAATTTCGAAGTACAGAAAACTTCACAATTAACAGAAAACCATCTCTACACATTGTTGTATGCCTGTATTTCTTGTATTTGTTTAAAACATAGACTGCAATATAGACCCTAATATCCTTTTATTATTTCCTTTTTGCTTTCTAATTTTTGAAATTTGATAGAAATTTCTTCTACTTATTTTCTTAAATGAACAGAATTAAATTTATTTAGCATATATAACCTGTTGTTTTGAAGTATATGTAAATTATGGAGTCATAAGCTTTTTTACACTATATTGAACATTATATTTACGTTGAACATTATACCTAGATGTGTAAATATAGAACATTAAGTTGAAAATAGCTTTACCTTTTAATTTTGAAGGCATTTCTTCTTGTCTAGAAAACTGAACTGATGTTGAGTTATAATTCAAATTGTGCCTCCCCTCTATGTGAAATTTTGGATCATATTTCCCCTTATGTTCTGAAATTCTATAATGACACCTCTTGTCTTTTGTCCTTGAAATACTTGAACACTAAAAGAATTTTTAATATGAGAAATGCAATTGAATGCGGGAAATTAAAATTTTTTAACTCTCCCTTTTTTAGCTTCACTCCAGGGGTGGAACCCGGGGTCTCAATTAAGTTAGGCCAACACTCTATCAGTGGTTCACATTCCAAGCCCTATAATAATTTCTTTGATAATTTTTCTCTTCATTTTTATTATTACATGTTTCTGGAAAAAAAACATCAAATATTTAACCCTGGACAAGACTCCCTGATGATACATTCTGTCGTATGTTTTTGCTCTAAAGATCCTCAAATCTTCCAGTAGTTCTAATTGTACTTATCGTGTCGTATTTTGATACAAGATAGACTTTTCCTCAAGAGCTATTCTTTTCCTGAGAAGATAATATAAAAGCAGATTCTTTGCTCCCAAAATCTCCCATTTGCTTCCAGGGCCCTTTTTTTTCCCTAAATACTTTATCTGGTCTCTGTCATTCTGATTAGTAACATTCCAAAAATGATCATAGAGTTATTCACTTGAAAAATAAGAAACAGAATACACATTAAGTTCTTTGCATGAGGCAGAGCTTAATTTATGGGACTTACTCTAGGGATGATTAGGTAATTCAACTCTCTGTTGAGGTCACATCACTTGTTCCTGCCCGAGTCTACACGTCTCTCTACCTTCCATTCACTTGCTAGTTATTCCTGTACTACTTGTTTCCCCCTTTTCTCTTGAGTCAGTTAAAGGAAACTTAGTTGAGTAAGTTTCCCTAAGATACGTAGGTGCACAAAATGCTCAACTCCATTGTAAACCTTAAATTTTGCACGTATACATATCAATAAAATGGGGGTGGGGGGGAGTTCATCACATCCCGTAGATTTCTACGCTTCCCCACCAGAATTATGGGATCCAAGCAAAGCAAAGAGAGAGACAGAGGAAAAAGCTTAAATTAGTATTATTTAGTCTATAGGCATTTAATTAATTTCCTTCTCTCTAGTATGATGGCTCACCTATTTTTTCCTCTGTGCCATATGACCTTAGGCTGGATTTTCTGCCTCACTTCCGCTCAGTATTAAACTCACTATGTTCTGTTGTCTCTGGTGAGTGGCGGCTTACCTGATGCCACAGAGATGAGCTGAGAGTCCTATAGAGGTGAGTCTGAGCAGCCCTATAAAGTCACTCAGGAAACCCTCCTGAGTTCAACCCTGTAGTTCATTCCACTTTCTCAGACAACTGCAGTGCCCAATTTCAGAGCTTTACTCAAGTTCTCAGGCAGAAAGCGGCTTCTCTTTCTTTGCTCCTCCAACTACTTTATTCCACAGTCAGCTTTAACACTCCCCCAGCTTTCAGTTCTTTAATCTGTGCTTTTCTATGGCTTTTCCAGTTTGCTTTCCTGTCTTGTTTCCTTGATTTTTTTCAGTGGTTGATTCTTTTAGCCATTTAGCAAACAATTAGGATGTATCAGAGACAAACACATATGTTCAACGATCCATTTTCAGCTGTAAATCCATTACTGGGAGTCCAGGTAGGAATTAATACTCTAGTTTCTAAACAAAGCAATTAAGACACAGGGAGGTTGCTGTAGGCTTACAGTCCTAAGTTATAAATAGGCTTGTGAGTTAGGTGCTCTGCCTATGGGACCAGCTGACTCTGGCCTTAAGCTTTGGTACTATTTCCTGCAGAATATACTCAGTATTCCTCAGATCTAATCCGCAAGCCTCAACTTATATTTATGAGTTTTCTCTAAACTCTGAAGATTTGAAGAAAGACATATATGATTTGCACAGCCCCTTATTTGTATCCTCAATGTAGCCCCTCAATGTATCCTCAATTTATTTCCGTGAGATCCAAGTTAATAGAATATTCTGTATGAATGATGTAATGCCTTCAGACCAAAAGTCTCTGTGATTTTGATGTTCATCTTGGATTGCTATTTCCATAAAATACCTTTGCCCATACCTTCAAACACACACATAGACCACAATTAATCTCTCAATATATGACTTGGGTTATCATGGCCAATGGACACATGCATGTTTGGATGAGGATGCTTACAGAGAGCCTGGGTGGCCTTCAGTGGCTTCTTGTCTCATGGAAACATTCCATAAAGATCCTTTCCTTTCGGTGTTTTAACTAACCCAGAGATGGTTGTGTTTTCAATCTCCAGCTTCAATAACAGAAGACACTGAATCAGACAGAGTTGTACTCAAGATTGGGCTCCGTCGCTCCCTTTTGGGAGCTTTACTGAGACTCTGGGCTGTTTCATGTCTGCATATATAAGTGGAACCGATAATGTCCAGTTCACACCATTATTATAGGTACCATAGTAAGTACCTGAAAAGGAAAATTAGTGAATGCAAGATATTGAACTAATACTGCATACTCAAGTCAGAGACGTTCATACTGATTGCTTTTTCATATTGTTTTACTTACATTTTTTGCTTTTTCTTACACATTCCATGATTTTAGTCTCTACTTTTCACTTTATGTTTTTTTCTAACATTTTGGTATATAATTTTTCAAATATATAACAAAATTGAAATCATTTTACAACAAACATCCACATACCTCCCACCCACTTTCTACCATTATGATTTTACGGTATTCATTTTAAAAATCACCTACCTAATTATCTGTGTATTCATCTAATCCATTTTTAAGAATTTCAAAGTAAATTTTAGGTAGATGGATGCTTCCTCTGTTTTGGTATCCACACTACTAACTAGGGCTTATTATTTATTTACAATGTTTTCATTTGGACAAAAATTTACATAAAATAAAATACAAAAGCTCCAAGCACGCAATCATAGATTTTTCCAAAATATTTGTTTCCCCGTCTTTTATTTTCTCTTGTAGACTAATAGTGACACATACTAATACGATGCATGGCAGACTGAGGAGAGATCAGCCTATTCTGGTGGTAGAAGTCTAGGAACTAGGCGATGGGATGAGAAATGTTGGAGAAAACTTATGCTCCTGAGGGAACGCATGAACAAAAGTACAAAGAATGAAAATAATGGTGTGTAGGAAGAAATGGGTCACTTCACAAGTTATAAAGTGGAAGCATGCAGGTATAACTGGGTTGGCTAAATTGCATAATTATGTTCACACAAAATTCAAAACTGTATGTATGAAGCAAGCCAGCGATAACTTGGACTTAATATTATAGCTCTGAGCTTAAGAAAAAGGCTACACTTACTCAGCTCCTTATTTCTGAACCAAAAATGACAAACTGACAGCCCATATTTCAGCCTGTTTTATTTCATTGATAAACTGTTAAAATTCAGCTTTAATGTATGTATGATATCTGACTGTATGAAATTTATTTGAAATGTTTGAAAATTGACATCAGATTTGTTCCTAAATGTCTTAATATAAATATGTTTTGGGGGAAAACAACTGAGTGATTTTTTAAAATGTGAAAAGATCACTATGCAAAATGTTTCATTATTTAAATCAAATTGTAAATGCCTTTGCTGCAAAGCAGAGAAAATGGAGAAATGTCAAGATTCAAGATACAGCCTTAAAATAGAAAAAAAGAAAAAGCGAAGAGACTCTTTAAATTCGTAGATTTATTACTATAGATTTGGCACGTGTTAACCTTGTCATCATTCATTTAATGAGCCAACGTGCTCTGGTGACAGATCCTCAAACGGGACTGCATGCGTGTGTCCCTAAGGAGGACACCATGTCCCTTACCCACTCGCTAACTCTGACATCCCCACCACCACCTCTCGCTCAGGATTTAACTTCAAACCCACCCTCCACCTGGGCTTTTTGGAGCATAAATTTTCATCCATCTTGCATCTTTTGTATTTGAGTATATATTTTTAAAAATTTCTTCAAAACTCTTAGTGAGTAAAGACCTCTTACACTTTCTATAGTGATGACTATCACGTCACACTGCTACAAACTATATGAAAAGAGAAAACAAACTTAGAGGGAGACGTTAATCTTGGGCTATATATTATCATTATTCTTACTGCTCATCTTCAAGTCACTACACAGTCCTTGGCACAGAATATAAATATGTGATCGATGAATATTTCTTATAATGGTATCTATTATTCAGGTAGGATATATTATGTTTACCCAAAGAATAAGGTAGATTATTCAAGACAAGGTACTGTGGGGTGCTTACTTTGGATCAGGACAAGAGAGTGGTATGTCAATAAAATCAAAGCAGGGAGTAGGCAGAGATACTGTGTAGAGAAACAGAGATGGGCATTAATATGCAGAATTTGTAATGATCAAGAATGATCTTCTTTGGCGAGAAATGGTATACCTTTTATTTTGATTTCTTCATTCTAATCAAAGTTTCCAATTTTAGCATCATTCTTTTTCCTTGATATTGTAAGAGAAAAAAAACAGAGAAAATACTTCAAGATAACTGGTAGGAAGACATTATTTTCCAGCTGATACACCTATCCACTCTTCATAAGCCTGCCTATTTTTTCTAACTTACTTTGTCCAATCATCCATCCACCACCAAACCAATGCTTTTTGGCCTAAAGTATTCTCATCCCAAGAAACTATGAAGATCTATGATCTTTTCTAGACAGTAAATGAATTAAGAAGTACAGAATAAAATTAGATATAAGCAAAGAACTGGGTAAAAGGAACGATGCTACCAGTTAGAAAAATGATTCCACTCGTGTCAATAAAAATATGTATTGAAGAATTTGCAAATAGGTCTAACTAGCACTGGAGCATTCTACACAGTGAGGCAAGCACATGAATCTCAATTTTTCCCTTTTCTTTTTTTGCTAAATATCACTGATTTGCAGTCATCTAAATTAATCTGAAAACAGCGTCTATAGTTTTAACAGGATACTCAGAATCCCTTTAGGAATTAAGAGCCTCTTCTATAGCTTCAGAAAGTGCTGTGGACAGATTTTTTTCACAGACACATTTTCCAATCAGTCCTCTTTGGAAAGTGCCTTGGCTGAACAGAACTGCCTTGTCTCTTGGGGCAGCAGACATAGGATGTCTGGTTGACACAAAACTGTAGAACTCTACAGCTCCTAGTCACTAGAGACAACCCAAAAGACTCTCTTGGGTTCACATCCCCACATGACGTCACTTGAATTATTTGTCAACACTGTTCTGTGCCTTCACTTGTTCATTTATCCAGTTCTTCCTTTCTTGTCTTTCTACAGAAGTTGATTCTCCAACAAAGCTCCTATAGGATTAATCTCCGTCACAAGGAACCAAAGAAATGAAGACATTTACGACATCGAGGAAGCACAGACAGATACAGGTAAACACCTGAGACCCTGTAGTTACATCTTGCGCACTGAGGAAGTGATTTGTTCTTCTCCGTGACCTTGTGAAAATAACACTGGGAATAACCCAGACCAAACCAAGACAAAACTAAAGTTGACTGAGAGCGTCTGTAAAGTCAAGTCTCAGAAAATCAGCGTAACAGAAACGGCAATCATCCCAATTTACCTTATCCAATGTCTTCAATTTACAAAGGAGAACAATTACATGTGTAGGAGATACCCTGAGGTGAGAGGACAATATATTCTATGATTGGATTTTGTAATTTTTTGATACATACCTCTCTTGTGTGTGGAGTAAGGGAGAAACAGTTACCCCTAGGACACGGACAATAAGGAGGGCAGGAATAGGAATTAAAGTTTGAGCGATACAAGAGTCTTTATGCTTTTCTGAGTAGAAGCTTACCAAAGGTCATCCATCCTCTTTGGTATCTCAGGACAAGAGATGAAGAAAGTTAACTGCTTTCCCATTAAAAAACCTTGTTTCTAACAAAAAAAAACACACAGGCACACGCATGCACGCATGCACAGACCCGGTAACTACTCATTTCCGTATGCTTGTATAAGCGCCTCTGTCTTTCCATGTATCTTTCTACAACTCTTTCTAGATGGTGATGTGGATGACCACTTGAGTTCACATCTTGACATCATACTGTATTGACTCTGCTTGTGTCCTCACACATGGTATTGACGGTTAACTCATTTACTTAATGTAGTTTCTTAAAAGATGTTTAGCAAGGTAGAGTGGTCTGGGACACGGACCAAAGGCCTTCAATCCTAAATTTTTAATTCCAGTAAATACCTGCATAAACTGAAGGCATAGATATAAATAAATCAGTTAGAAAGAGGAGGGCTTAGTTACAAAAAGTAAACAGTGCAATTTCCAATATGCAAATGGACATAGAGAGTGAAACGTATTGTAAATCATTTTAAATGAAAAAAATTGTAAACTTAATTTGGTGTCCAAGAGGAGCCAATAAATATGCCTGAAGATAATGAAAATCTGTTAGTAGTATGAAATAGTAAGCAGGAAGCAGGGAAGGGTTGGAGGTGAAAGGTCAGCTCAGAGACTGTTGCAAACTGTTTAAGAAAGAAGTGGATTGACCCAGAGAAGGGAAAGTGGAGGGAGATTTCTACATGTATTTTGATGCTTAAATTTCCGGAGTTAAAGCAATTAATAATCTTATCTTTGATGCAACGAAGACACGTATTTCTCAGATAGGACCAAAATATTTCTGTCAGTTTGAATAGTTAAACCTGATTTTCCCTAATGGAATGGATGTATGAGATTGAATCCACATGGAAGGTAATAATAACCCCCAAAGTGCAAGATCTAATACTTCGTTCTGGAGAGATGGTAATTAAGGGTGCAGAATGACCCCTAGTTATCTCAAGGTGCATTTTCCTGAAATGATGAAACCGGAAAGACAACCAGAATGGGGAAATTTTATTTCAATTTTGGGAAAGTTGTCTTAGAGCTACTTGCCTAACCTCCCACTGGAGAGGCTTCGTTGTTGATTGGCTATGTGAACGCAAAGTGGAGGATCATACAGAGGTATAATGGTGTGGTATCCACAGCCAAATCTCTGAAACTAGTGTCTTCTGGGACATCCATGCTATGAATTAGCTTCTTGAACGAATGACGTAGGTGCAGAGAAACTGCGGGGATTGCTTTATGCTATGCAGATCCTTAGATTCCTAGAGTAACTCACCACGTCGAAGGATCTCAGAAGTTTAACACTGAAGCGAGTTGCTTAACTGTAAGTTTTGGAAATTGCTGTTACTTTTCTATTCACTTATCCTCTTGTAATTATGTCCCATCAAATTAGAGTTCTTTATGTCACCGTTTGTGAATATTTATCATGTGATGAGATGTCTCTAGAAAACCAAGAAAAGGCCAGAGCTTTGCGAATGATCTCGATAACATAATTGGAATGAACTGGGAGGGGGGAGATGAGATAATAAGCAACAGAATTAATGGGGGGGAGGAGTGTGGGAGGCTGGAAAAGGTTCTTTTCACAGAAGAAACAAATGAGATTCATTTGCAGAAATATCCTACTCAAAGAATTTTTGTTGTTTTTATGGGTTTTCTTTTTGTATGTCTGTAATAAGTTTAGGCTCACTGAAGGTTATAAAACAAGGTGGAAGGAAATTCCATGTGTTTTTATTCCAACAGTACCATCTAGCCTAAACATTGTCATCAAATATCAACATGAGCAAGTTGACACTAGGGAATACAGAAGTTTCAGCAGGTTTATACATATTTAGTTTTTGAGTATGTACACACAGTTACACACGATTTTATCGCATGAGTGATCTGCATAACTTCTGCCACCAGATTTTCTTTGAGAAACAAGATAATTGTAACATTCACATCACCCCAAGCCTTTGTCACATTGTCACTGTAGTGCTACCCCCACTAATCCAAACCTGGGCCATTATTAATCTTCTCTATAATTTTACTATCTCAAGACCATTGAATAAATGAAATCATAAATTATTATGATATTTTGATATTGGCCTTTTCATTCCACATAATTTCTGCAGGCCATCCAATTTGATATTTGTAGCAAGAATTCATTCTTGTTTCTCATTGCTGCAGAGTATTTAGAGTTATAGACATTCTGGAAGTTGCTTTACTCTTCAGCTGTTAAAGAACATGTGGGTTGTATGCATGTATGTATGTATGTGTATCATGAATCCAGTGGCTATAAACAGGCATGTACACATTTGTGTGCAAATGTGAGCTCAACTTTCTAGAATAAATGCCTAGGTGCAAATACACCATTATATAAAAACCATGTTGTATTGCAATAACGTTCATCAAAGTCTAACTCTTGAATCTGATGATTCTATTCTATTTTTCTAATTTTTTTCTCTTTCACATTTTTCATTTAAATCTGTGAACTATTAAGTGTTAAATTTTTTACAAGCTGTGGTTTTGAGTCAAGGATCAATTCTTTCGTATTTTTCCCTTGGCCTGTGGATATCCAAATGCTCCAGCATTTTTTAAAGATTATATGATGGTGCCTTTGTCGGTTGGGTCTAGTTATGCGTCTGCAACTGGATCATTCATGCTATTCTCCTGCCTTGTGCCTTTCTCTTAGCTCATATAAAGCTCCCTCAATTACTATTGTTATAGAACAAGCCTTGACAGGAGTTTCAGTAGTTTTATTTCTTCTTTTGCAAAATTTACTACACTTATCAGGGCTAAATCTCTATTTCCAGCATTCCTGGAAGCTGAGGCAAATGGATTACAGATCTGAGACTTACCTAAGGATGTTAGCGATATCCTATCTCAAACAAACAAACACACAAAACCGAACCAACTGACTAACAAAAAACTTTTACCTATTCTATGTCTTTTGTGTTTCTATATTCAGTCTAGAATAATTTTGTCTGTATCTACAAAACACCTTGCTAGGATTTTAATAAGAATTACACTAAACCCACAGATCAGCTCTAAGAGAATTTACATCATTGCGGTTTGCTGATCAGAAAAAAATTTGAGAGACATTTCTGTTTAAGAAGAAGATTTCAGTAGTTTTAGACAAGGAGGATATAGGAGTAGGTACATGTAGTGGCACTGAGTCAGAGAAGGAACAGAGAGCTAAGGAACAATGGCTCAGGTGGTGTGGCCCAAGTGTAAGCCTGACTCCAAAATGAGTGGAAACTGGAAGAAGAGGACCCCTCCCCAGCCAACTGGCCAGCACTGAGAAAGAGAAGGCCTACTTAAGGCCTTAAGCCAGCACTATGTATGCAAGAGAGGTACTGACTACACCTGGAGGAGGGGAGAGCCACATCCTGCCCCACATGTAGCTACAAAGAGATCACAGTCGCTCTGGGGATCCCTGGGAACAGGCTCTGTGATAAAGAAACAATGCTTTGGGGGCAGAATTTCAGAGAGAGAATGAACAGAGAGAGAAAAAAGAGAGAAAGGAGTAGAGAGGAAAAGGACACACATGCACACATCAGGAAAACCCACTCCTCTGAGAACACAACTTGGGCATAAAGCCCCAGGGTCAGAGGTTACCCGGTATCCTTTCCCTCTCAAGATTCTTCCCCTTGCTCCCTTTGGTGCAAATAGCCAAAGTCTTCCATCATTAGAGTTGACCCGCTGCCTGTTTTTCTCACTTGAGTTCATTTCATCCTAACTCCGAGTGAGCGTCTGTCCAGCAGGACCTCACGTGCCCTCTCCTCACTCTTGCAATCCCTCCGTCTCACTGGTAATCCCCATCCGTACTAAGCCTAGCTTCCTCTCACACCCACTGCCTCAACTGTTGATTCAACTACTGATACTCGGCAAGAAAAGGAGCATGACTTCATCCGTCAGAGACTCATACTCAAAAGATCTTCGGGGAAATAACTGAACTGCCTTTGATGGTAAGATGCTGACCCATGCATGGGAATTCTAGTGTGAGTTCCTATTTTTGTTGTTTTCTTTCTTTTAAAAAAATTGTACCCATGCTGTCCATTTATATCAAATGTGTATCCCAAACCCTTTTCTAATTGCAGATCTTAATCTGCTGGAAACTTAAATTTTCTTTGGTACCATTTTTTTTCTTTTGAGACAGAGTCTTGTTCTCCTTGGTAGATTGTTGACTGTAATGTCACCTCCAATTGTTTCTTTTCCTCCTGCTTTTTGAGTTTCTTATAAATAAAGCACATTCCGAAGTGCCTAAGCCTCTTCATAAATCAAGAAACTTCATTGTGAGCACACTCAGGCAGAGGAACTCTGGTGAAATTTAAAGTGAGGCATTTATAGTAAGTAAAATTTCCACCACTATCAACCTTTATGACTTATGCTACTGCAATTCTTTGATAATCCGTTTCTCCATTGCTTTCTGCGTTTTCATGGTATTGGGTACCAAAACCAGGGGCCTCTCCCTGGCTCACATCCCCAGCCCTTCTGTTTTTGATGTTGAGACAGAATCTTGCTAAGTTTCTGCGTTCCCCAAGCTGAGCTTGAACTTGCTATCCCTCTGACTTAGCCTCCTACTTGGGATGATAAGCACATCCTACTGGGCTCAGCTCGGCTCTTAGATGCAAATGAAAACCCTTGTCTTACGATATAGTTGATGATATTTAATGAGATGGTGTGATAAAAATATTTTAATATTAGATATTGCTGATGGTTGTAAAAATGCTGTGTTCTAGAAGCCACTGAAATGTGTCTGTATTTTAGCTAAAAAGGTGAATTTCATGTTGTACGAATCTTATCTTCAAAAAATCCTTGTTAAATCAAAAACTTCAGGCTGAAATTTCTTCAGTAGACTTCCTTTCCTCCTTATCAGGTAAGAAGCTGCAACACCTACCAAAAACGTTGGCCCACATGAAAATTACATAGAGGCAAGTCCTCACAGAGGACAAACTGTGAAATAAACGCAACTAGACCTGCAAGAATTTTTGAGTGACCAATGTCACATATGTTCCCCTTAGCAACTGAAGGTCAAGTATCTTCTTCAGCTCTGATTTCTGCTATCTTCTCTCCCCTCCCAGCCCTGCTGCCACACTGGGGCTTTTTCGCCCGACGGACCTTCTTGCAGATTAGAGTAAACTTTCAGATTTTTGTCTCTCAAAACTTCCAAAAGCAGCTGGAAGATTTCACGTAAAAGATCATTGTTCACACGTAGACTCATAAGGAAAAAAGAAGACTGAAATGTGGGAGAGGAAACGTCAGTAAAAATAAACATCTCAGGGAGACATTCCCCAGCTGTGTGCGAGTGCAGCACAGCCCGGGTTTGGAAGCCTTCGACGTGCATAGCTGTGTGGAGGAAGGAGAAGAGAGGGTCCGGTCGTAGGTCCCCAACTCTCCCTGGTGACTCCAGCTTTGAATTTAGAGGGAGCGTTCCTTAGCATTAGCTAAATGTACTTAGTGTCAGCATTTTACATTTGAAAGAACTTTCTACTGTGGGACATCAACCAAGATCAAACGTGTGATTCATCCATGAAAGACTGAACTAGACAATGTGTTAGGATTTCAGGTCCAGGAAGTGTATGTCCAAAAGAAAAAAAATGATTTCACAAGTCCCTGATGACTGTAGTTGAATCAGATGACTTTTGAGATCCTCAATCTAGTTTCTGAAAACCGGTTATAACATTTATTTTGATTCTTTCCTGAGAAAGTGAGAGGTATGAAAAACTTATGACTGCCTTGACTTCCTGGTCCATAGCACAGTCTCCTTTAATGGTAACAGTCACAACCACATTGGTAGCAATGGCAGAAGAAGCAGAGCCAATCATGCCGTCCGTAGTTCCATCCCGAGGCTCAGCCATGCTTTGCCACTATGTAACACAAAAATGATCACAGCAAGGCAGACTTATTTCCAGCTGATGTTTACTGGCATATGTTAACCAAGACACAGAGAGGGACACCTGGTACTTCTGTAGTTGCTACAGTCTAGGTGTCTGTTTCCCTTCAAAAGGCATTTGAGATGCAGAGTAAAATCAGAAAAAATAATAATCACCATTAGTGTTACTTATTCTAATTCAAGGGCAAAAGTGCAGGCTCAGTGTTAGTCTGAAAACAGCGTTCCATCTCAAGGGGAAGGGAAAATTGAATTTCAATATTCAGAAAGGCTTAGAGGTGACCCTACATTTGTAAGATAGTGAGAATCAAACAGAATTGAGATGAGAGAGTCAGAGGAATTTTCACACTGAGAAGGTCAAGAGGGCAGCAATTGGTGAGGAGTCATACGTGGAAGGTAATGACCCTATGTGAGATCAGCAGGGCTGTGGCTGTGGAAACCCGTTCCCGCAGGTGGGAGTCCTTTGGAAGGTCTTCGCACCTGACACGGGAGCCCACAGAGCAACGCTAAGAACCTGCCATTGGAACCTGTTCATAAATATGTCCCTCTCCTCGTGATTTCCCTGCCTACCTAGGCGCTACTGACATCGGTCAACCGGGAATGAATACAAATCATCAGGAAACCAGTTGCCACACACTCTGCCAAGGATGGAGAGCCAAGCCTTGTGGACCCTGCTATCACCTTCCAAGTTCAAGGGAGTCAAAAATCTCATCTATATTCTTCAGGACAGTGTAGTTTAATGTTTAAAAGATCCGAGAAATCAGAATTCCTGGGGTTGAATCTTTATGCCATTGCTCACAGGGTGGCTTTGGTCAAGCGGCCCACATTTCTCTAGCCCAGGTTCTTCATATGTAACATGGTACAACATGACTATTCCCCAGTGATCCTGTGAATCAACCTCAAAAACAAAACAAAACAAAACAATAAAACCAAGTAGGACAAGTAGACGCTCAGTCAGTTTGATAGATAGCGTGGTTGTCTTCCCATGTAAATACAGAGGACGCCATTTCCAAACCACTCCAGAGTGCTGTCTTTTGTACACGCAATGTGGTTATTCATTCTACCTATATTTGTGCATAGTATCATCACTTCCATTTTTTTGTTCTTTCAAACAATGGTAAAATAATCAAACTTATACTCACCTTTCCATCTTAAAGAAAATATTTCTGATGAACCAATTCTCATTTAATTTTCCTGTGAATGGTCTTTTGAGCCTCAGTGGGTGAAAAGATGTCTTCCAAGTTCCTGGAGGTTTGTTTGTGAGAAGCAACTGCTTGCAGGAGTCGATTTGAGAGGCGGTGAACGACAGGTGTATAGATGTAACGGGGTGAAGGTCTTATTCTACATCTGAGCTCTAGAATGAGAGAGGCAATATGGGTGGGGCTAATGAGCAGGAAAGACATCACGGAGAAAGCTCATCTGCATCTGCTCCCAAGTGCACATCCCTGAGGAGCTCTTAAAAGGTTATACCTTGTCAAGTGAGTCATATAATAATAGCAGCTGCTTACTAAAAACAAGGATTACTTTTTGAATAAAAGTATTGGAAGTTCATGGTATGGTACAAACATGTGACATTAAATATTACTTAGTGTAAAACATACAACTTTAGCTGGGTGTGGTGACACATGCCCGTAATCCCAGCACTCAGGAGTCTGAGGAAGAAAGACTCACAGAAGGCCAGTCTGGGCTACATAGTGAGTTCAAGACCAGCCAGGAGTACAGAGCAAGACTGTCTCTAAATTAGTAAATAAATGCAGAAGAAAAGAACATTACAAAACTGCAACTTTTCTAGCAATCAGTCCAGTCAATAATTGTATTGGTAATCTTTTACATGTAACTATAATTTTCTGACCTCTCTTTAAACAACACCTGTTATGGCTTCTGGCATTTTCCATTGTGTTTGTGCTTAACACAAGTTTCTACTTTGGTTTTGATACAGCTTTCTACTTGCAAGAGATGCATGCATTTCTTTGACAAACATGTTTTAAAATGTGAGTTGGTTTTAACAATGGCTTCTGAGAACTGCCCAGCCAGACTAAGAGAAAAGGTATGGAAATGGGTTAATTTCTTCTGAATCAGTCAACCTGGTAATTTCACAAATCATTGAAAAGCCAACTCTATGCTTATCTTTGTTCAGGCAATTCTAAAACAAAAAGTCATCTTCAGGCAGAAAGGACTGTTGATTTGGAGCACACAGATCACCCCACTAAAGCGATCTTCCTCAGAGTACACATGTCCCACCTCTGAGCTCTGGTTATTCATTGAAAAAACTATTCTTTTTTCCCAGTGAAAACATATTTCTTCCATTTTTATATGATTGAGGTAATTCTAGGAAGGTAATTTTATCTCTAGTAATCGTCACAGCATTCTCTCATAGGCTTCCCCCCAAGCTTTGATCGATGGCTTCATAAGATGTGACCAACAAGACTCTACCATTAAGTCACAACCACTTCCCCAATAATGGGCATTCAGATTGTTCCAACTTCGATTGCCCTCAGTGATACTGTGTTGGCCACTGTCCTACTGAGAACTCATCTCATTACCAAGTTGAAGTACAGGAAATTTTCTGAGTCCTCCCTGGATGACTGCAGTCGCAGCAGAGGCAAGGATTGGCACTGCCTTTGTTCTTTGAACTTCCGGGGTGGGGCTTCTCTTGCTGTTCTCGGACTAGAAAAAAAAAATAAGCAAAGTTGTTTTAATCACTGGCAGCTTAAGTCCACTATGGAGACTGGTTTACAAGGTTCAATAAAATGTTTGTCAATTCACATTTACTAGGGCCTTTGAAAAACAAACCTAAGACGAGTTTTACTTTAATGACAGCACACATGTGGCAGATGCTCCAAATCTGGGGATGGAATCCAAAACTTGAGACACACATCTTTTTGTACTCAAAGAGATGAGCCCAGTGTTCCCTGACTTGACTAGTTAATTTGTTTTCTTTTCTTTCTTTCTTTCTTTCTAAATTCCATAGATAAGCTACGTATATGTTTCAATCTTTTATTCACAGGGTATTTAAAGATATCTATGATTCTTTGAGTATTAAGGATTTATTTCTTTGTACTAGGGTTTCCAAGATATTTTTTTCCTTCTGAATACCCAATAGGATGAAACCTATCCTGACAAACTGATGAGGATTAGATGCCTTTAGGTCACAAGTTAAAAAATTCCTAATACTCTCAGACATTCTATGTCTAGGAATGTTTGTTAATTTGATCCCTTCTCTCTCTCCATGTGTATCTTTAATCTCCCAACCAGCTGTCTCCCATAAAAAGATATTTCTGTTTTTAGTTACAAATCTGTTTAAAGATAAAATTCACTCATAAATACACAGCCACATGCAAATATTATTTTTCTGCTGACAGTATAGAAATAACTCCAGATGAAAAATATTAAAGGTTGTTTAGAAATAGAAAATGACTCTGCCTCCTTTGATGGAGGTCCTGTTTTATAGATGTTCAAGGACGCTTTGTGTCTCTGGCTGAGCCCCTCTTGAAGAACACAATCTCCTGTTGCCTCTGTAACTTTTTCCTCATGCAATCAAGACTGTAGGGTGTATTCCTAAGAGGAATTAACTCTTTCTAAATGCACGCATTGGTCACCTAAGGAAAAGAAAACTAGCCAAAAAATGCATTCTCATGCCTTGACGCCAAATGTATTTATTATTCTGTAGATAATGAATTCAATCTCCTCTAGTTATATACCTGTGTCTTGCTTATCCAGCAAAATATTGGGTGAGATAATAAATATATTTCCTTTTCCTTTCTTCGGTGTCTTTGAAAACTTAGTGGTGTGTGTGTGTAACATGATAAACTCCCAAATATATTTGCTGCAAGCACCATGGGTATAATCTTATTACATAAAGAAGCATACAAAAAAAGAAGCAGATTTGGCTTCTTTTCCAAGTTTTAAAAGCATACAGGATGCCATCTTTTCTATAGATTCATCACCAATTAGCTTAGTTAAAAGTGGACCGTGCCAGTTCTTCTCTCTTTTTTTGTATTGATTCTCTTGTTTAAGTCAATCATCCTTCATAGCCACGTACTGCTTTTTGCTTAAGTTCGTTCTATAACAACTCCTGCAATTAATTATGACCACTCATTGAAGGGGGGCAAATGGAAACACTGTCATCTACACTTGACCCACTATGTAAAGCAGTCACTCCCATTCCCATTTTACAGGTGAGGAGATAGAGGCTCAGGGAACAGCAATTACTCAGATTCACAAGGCAAACTCAAGGCCTGCTATACTCCAAATCATTGGATATTCCACTACCTGCAATTGCATCTTCCAAATAGAGAGGATAGTAAGAGAGTGTTTGTGTGTGTCAGACTCTGCAGCTGTCTTTCTGCTCACTGTCTCTCGTTTTATCCTTCCTAGAGTCTAAAGAGATCAGCATTACAAACCTCATTTGAGATATAAGAAAACAAAGAATGCTAGATAACTTGGGTAAGTTGCCCGAGGATGTAATAGTAGCTCCTGGACACGCATGCTGCCGGTAATGCAGCACATTGGGAAGCTGTATCTTTGGTTACGTTTTTCATTAAATACCCCAGGCACATTGAGGAGTCAAATTTATCTATCACAGACTATGGACTAATTTGATCAGGCCTAAGTTCCCATCATAGCATTCAAAGATTCAAAGTCTCCTGGAGCATTCACCCTGGTTTAAAAATATTTGAACATAGAGCTCCACACTGCAGATTTAAATCAGTTTTCTTCCAAAACTATAGCTGCTGCTTGAGGACCGAGGCCACCTTGAGCATGACTGCGGTCGCAACCATGACTGCACGCCTTTCTTCTACCCCAGTGAAGTTCTATGTCCCAATCTTTTGATCTTACACATGGGAAAATGAAGGCCCTGGAGGGGAAAGCTGTTGTTTAAAGCTTCCTCATGATAAATTCTTAATCGACTCATACATATAAGCTGTAAAATAAAAGCTCTCTCTGTCCATTTTCTGGTACTCCGTTGATCTTTTTCATGACTCTTTTCCATGGTTAATGATGACTCTTCATTCCTATTCCAATTCATCTGCTCAAATTGTGAGTGTGTATGTGTGTGTGCATGTGTGTGTGTGCACAAGTGTGGTTAAAAGGTGGTTGAGATATGCTTATAAGAAAATTACACAAGCAGACACACACAAATTAAGCTCAAACACACACACATGCACACACACACATATGTGCGTGTATGTATATATATGTGAAATCTGGATTACTTCAGCCATGTCCTGATGGGTGTGTGCGGTGTTTTCTTTGCTCATGCTCACAGTAGGTTTTCTTCATCCGGAACAGAGCCTGCCAGAGGAAGAGTAACATTTCATAAACATAATTTGATTTCCCAGCACCTCCAGGTCCACCTGACATCTGTTGATTTCTTGTGAGAGTAAAGAAAAGCTTGGAACAGGAAAAGCACTGAGTATCACTTTCATTGTCCTTGCCCAACCCTGTTCCCTATCACCAATCCTTGAACTCAAAGTTCCCAGCTTTAATGAATTCTTGAATGTCCTCTACATACCCCAGGTCTTTGGTTTCTTCTGCAACTCTGTACAAACCTTTTCTTCTCCTTGAATATCCTTTAGAAGCAAAGCCAGGTCCAGCTATGTGTCCTGATGCCCAGCAACTGCTCATTGACTATGATGCTCTAAGCCACATTACAAATGGAAAGTTCTGCTAAAAAAATGCCCAGAGTGCGCATGGAAGTTAGGGGCAGCCAAGACCATTTGCCATCTTCAGAGTTAGATGCTCTAAGTGAAAAATGAGCTGACAAACTTAAAACTCTTTGCAGAACCCACTGGGGAGGAAAGCTGGCAGCTCAGCAAGCCAGCTTAATACCTGAATTACAATTGTTCATGAGCACCCTCCTTTGCAGAACTCAGCTGTGAACAAAAGCCTCTGAGGTGGGCCCCACCGCCACTTATCTGAGAGCAAGAGGCGGTCCGATTCTGCAAGGCCACGTCATCTACCAGACTCTAGGGAATCAGTATTTTTTTTCTATTTTAGTTTTTAAAAAGCATTCACTTGGTCTTTCCCAAGACACACAAGGGAGCTAGAACAAGAACCAGTAGCCTGGCCTCGCCTGGCTCAACCTTACTCTGCTCCTGTTTTATCACTTCATAGCAGTTTATCAAGGTTTGACTTTCTCAAAATAGCAGCTGATTAAAATCACAAGTGATAGAAGCAAAAGTAGCATTTGTTATAGTTTGTAAGCTAAATATGTTACATGCATTATCCTTTCATATCTAATTTGTAATAATGTATTTCACATTTCCAGTTAAGGAAGTAGGTGGATAAGGAGTCTACTTATCACACTTCCAGGTCTACAGCTGGCTATTTCATATAACTTGCTCAGAATAGAGGCTGGTGGAACGGCTCAGCGGTTAAAGAGTTTACCTACAAAGCACTAAGCCAAGTGTTAAGTACCCGAGTTCGATTCCCCAGCACCACACAAACGGGACACGGTAGTGCAAGCTTGTAATCCCAGCACTCAGGAGGCAGAGACAAGAAGATTGTCATGATTCCAAGGCCAGCCTGGGCTCCATAGTGAGTTCAGGACCAGCCTGGGCTACAGAGTGAGACCTTATCTCAAACAGAATGCTCAGGATATGCAGAGGCAAAGTTTGAAACTAAGTTACTCTGATTCTTGTTCAGTACAAAACCTTACCACTGTATTTACTTTTTAAAAAACATTTTCTATTTAAAAAGTCTTGTAACTTGCAGATTAGAGATGTTGAAAATATTAAAATAATCATGTAGCTGGGGATAAGGCTCAGCCATAGACAGCCTATCTTAACATGCATAATAACCGGGGTTCAATCTCTTGTACCACAAAGAAATAAAAATAAAATTATTACACGTGGAACCCATGATATCTTGAGGTTGCATGCCAGACATACAACTGTGACCGCTAAGATGATTTATAAAGCATGTAGTTTCACTGTTAAACTACTCAAAGTGGCCTCCGGTGTCTTACAAGGAAGTAAATTTTTAAGCCAAATAGTAATGCCCAATATCTTTCAAAAGTTTGGTCAAGTGAGACAATGAACTAAAATATATTGAGTCCATTTATTTCTTTGAAGACTCTAAGTCAACTCTGGATTGAGCCAAACCAGAGGCTATCAGCATTGCACCTGCGAGATTATCCCATTTTGTCTACCCACCCTCACAGCATAAGTGCCCTGCAATTCTCCCAGGCTGTAATAGGTTCAGTAGAGAGCAAAAGCCACACCAAGATCCTGATTTGATTACTGGGATTGTAGTCAGGAAGATGTCAATGTCCATCTGTGACCAGGATGTTTGAGTCACATGCAATGCTCACTCTGGCTTAAGAGTTAGAAATGGTTGTAACACCTCTCAACAGTTAACATCCTAGCAAAATAAAGGGAATAGGAAAATGGCAAACTGGTAATTTCTTTTTATTTTTCTCTTTCAAGATTATTGTTGGAAACTCAGAGTTGATTGTGAGATCAAAACTTAGCAAATATATGCAGACTTATTTCATTAAAAATGACTTCAATCCATCCCTTTTATTGTGCTAAGGCCTAAGGAAATCAATATACACGTGCTTGGAGTGGGGTGGGGGGGGGGGCAAAAGGACTTTCATTCACAAACCACACTTCTCCGTGTACAACAACCAGTCAAGATACGTGCTGTGAAGGAAAGGGGTATAGTGTTGTAAAAGTATTAAAAAAAAAAAAAAAAAAAAAAACGAATCCTGATTTGAACTAAGGACTTTCTTGTGAAAAGACACACAAGTTAACTTACCTATAAAAATAAGGTGTCGGATACAACAATGTGTTAAGGATTTTGTGTGATAGGTTTGATGATAAGGGGAGCTTCTCCTTGCAAAAGACTTGCTGCAAAAAGATCATACCTTATTTGAGAAGCATTGTGAAGACCATAGCTATATTTAGGACCTGGAGTGTCTCCCCACAGCCTCATATATTTGGATATGAGGGGATAACTATGGGGATGTGCACTGTTGAGAGCTTAGGACTGGCTGGAAGAAATAGATTCTGGGGCTTGATCTGGAGAGATTATGCCAACTTTTTGAGTTTGGGAGGTATTGTAGGGCAGGACTTCCAGACCAAGTGCAATTGACTTGAGGGCAGAAAGTGAGGGAAGGAAACTCGTGCTGGATGGGGGTAGGGGGAGGCAACTGGCAGTTTGAACTAAGTAAAGGAAGGAAAAGAAACATTTTTACAGCTTCTTCTTCCTGGGAAGACCCTGGCCTTGCTTGAGTTTCCAGACACTAACTCTTTCCCATTTCACTTGGCTTTCTGTCTGCAATGCCTTGAGTAGCTCTCCAGCCTCGGCCATGTGCTTCCACCGTTGCCCACTGCCCCATGAACGAACTGTGTGAGACCTCCTGAAACGGTGAGTTAAAACAAACCTTTCCTCCATTAAGCTGTGGTTGTTGGGTATTTTGTTTCAGCAATGAATAAGTGACTAACACAAGCTTTGTACGAGTCATGTGAAACCTTGAAAGTGTTCCTAACTGAATATAAACAGGAAAATGGAATCCAGGCTGGCTCAGACTTTCAGGGGATTCCATCCATTTTGGCTCCAAGACAGAAATGTCATGGTGAAAGAATAGGGCAGGACAAAGCTACTGAGTCCATAGTGTCCCAGAAGCAGAACAGGAGATCAGTGCCAGAAAGGAGGGGGTGGGTAACCAGACAAGGTCACGTGTCCATATCCCACCCAGGCACAGCCAGAAGTATACGACCACCTATCCCTCGGGCCGCTCCCAGGTCTTTTGCTTTAACACAATAAACATAACTGTCACACATAGGAAATTGTAGAAACAATGGGTCTCAAATGTCACCATTCTTACCTTTCATTATGAGCACCACATGGCCACATATTGGTGGTGAGGCGCAGAGTCGGTTTGATGAAATTGGCCTCATCAGAAGATCAGCAGGGCTGAGAGAAGAGGGCTGATTGGAGAGGTCTTGGTGTCTCTAGGAGTTCTGCAGAGGCAAGAGCTGGCAGTGTTGAGGCTTCATGTATGGCTCCATACTACAGGTGTGTCCCTGCCCAGCCTATGTTTTAAGTCTTCATCTGCATCCGATGTGCAATTCCTTATAAATTATACTACACTTAAAACATCCTTGGATCTGTTTCGGAACAAGGTGAAAGCTATATAAGGAACATGCATATTTTTAATAATTAGAAATTACTCATTTATAAATACCTCTCTCTCTCCTGATAACATTGGTCAAGGCAATGTTGCCACTTCAAGGCCAAGCTAGTAAGAGATCAGTCACTTTTGCAGAAAAGATTTGCAAAACGCCCCCCTCCCAAGTCCAAGCTGCATAGTAACGAAACTCACCACTAGCTTGCCAAGCTAAATTATTAAATAAAAGTAAATGATATGAAACCTGAATTTAAAATATGGATTCTTTCCCAGCTTATTTCTGCTCTGGCCCAATTGAATGCAGGGAGACTTTTTTTTTCTTGTTTTTAACCAGAATCTAGGATATAATTGTTCTAAATCCAGCACTCTTTAGAAAATAAAACAACAAACGATAAAACAGCATATAAGAAGAGGCTATGTCAACTTTAATTAAAAGCGGAGCAGGAATGGAAAAGGCATGTCCTTCACGAGCTGAGGACACCTGTTCTATATGTGGGCACGGGGCTCCACTCTCCTCTTCTGCCACTGGGCTGACTTACGGCGTACCCGAAGTGTCATTCTTTCTCCACCTCTGCATCAGTGTTGAACCTGGGTTGAGAGCAGCTGTAGAGGTACCACAGGACAAGGCAGTTCATAATCGTCTCCGAACATGCACTGCATTTGGAAATGTATTGTGTCCACAAGACAATCAACTGAGGCGGTAGCCTGCCAAATTCACCATTCCAGGGCAAAGTCCCGAACAGAAAAGCAGAGACCCAGTTTCAACACTGAGCTTTAAAACGGTTGTGCGCCTCCTCTGCGATACCTCCAACAGCCTTCATTTACGTATGTCTATACATAAAAGAGCTGAGGATTTTCAGGGAGGCCCAAAATCACCTAGGAATGTTTGTTGTACAAATCATTACTTTCCGCAAGGACTTTGTTGGGAAGGGAGTCTTTGGGCGTACTCCGTAAATGCTTCTGACGTGTTTTCTCGTAAGCACAACTGTTATAATCATCCGTTCACTTCTTCATTTGACAATATTTGTTGAGCACCTACTGTATGTTAGAAACTATGCTCAGTGCTAGACATGTAGATTTGGAAACGGCAGACTTGATGTGTGCCCTACTAGATTTTTTTTTTCCATCTAGTATTTTGTCCTTTCCCCACCTCCTTTCTGTATGGAAAGTTTTGTATATCTGTGTGTTTGGTCATCCTGTTTTACATTAGTCTGAGCATTCTTGATATACTAGTCAGAAGCTCAGGCTGAATGGGGTGTCTGTCTGGCATGGTAACAATGACTTCGTTGTTATTCACCAAGTCTTAAGATTATCAAACCCTTACCCACTCATACCTTAATCTGCTCACTTCTGTACTTGCCTATTAATCCACTCATCTAACCATGTTTACCGAGCCGCTCACTCTTTAGCACTGGCGATGGCTTCAAAAGAACATCACTTGATTAATTTCAGCTCAGTTACATGAAGGAAATACAGGGGTGTTTTCTTCGCCATCACGTGGGCTGATCTGCCTGCCTAGAACCTTTGACTCTTGGACCTCAAGTCACTGGATGAGGTGATGATCACATTCCAGGGACAGAAATACACGCCCCCGCATGTCTGTTTATTTTGGAGAGAATATTGCCGCGAGCCCCTGGTGGGAGCGTGCTGTGGAGAGCATCCGTTTCTGAGGAACGCAGGGCTCGCCTGCCGTCTTCTCTGCAATGACTAGCTGCGGCTTAATGATGACTCCGTCGTTCTTAACTACCCGGGTCCCTGCCCGGCTCTGCAAAGGACGTCAATTTCCTTGAAAACAAGGCTCAGGTTTTATTGTCACTTATGGCTCCTAACTCCTGTTAACGATATGGGCCATCATGAGGGTTAAGCGGTCTGGTGGCTGCCAACGAGGACTGGAAGAACCTTAACAGCGCCACAGCCACTTCATGCATGTCGTAGTTGCTAATGCCCCCGTTTTTGTGACTGAGTTACTTTCGCAAAAACTGTGAGGTGCCAAGTCCAGGGCTTTGCCTGGGTGAACTTTCCAATGAGGGAGAGACAGAGACACGGAGTGGCTTACTCCTCTGTTTCCTAGGTCAGCAGAAGTTTCGTGCTTGTGCTTTAACTCAGGACAGGTAGACTGAGGTAGGAGAAGGTAGGACCAGATGGTATGTGATTTTTGGCAATCACAAAAGGGGCAGGAATGTTAAAGTGGACCACAGGGGCTGGAGGAATGGTACAGCAGCTAAAGTATGTTCCTAGCAAGCACATGGCCCTGAGATCGCGTCTCCAGCACCACGTAAACCACGCATGGCAGTACACACCTGTAACGCCAGCACTTGGGAGGCTGTGGCAGGAGGATTGCTGTGAGCCCAAGACTGGCCTGGGCTACAGAGTGAGTTCAGGACCAGCCCGGGCTACCAAGCGAGAGTGTGTCTCAAATAAACAAACAAACAAACCAACAACAGACAAGAAATTCAGCCCGCCTGAATCCAGAGTTGTGGCCTCGGCAGCCTAGCCATCTGAGCTGTGGTACACACCCCTGCAGCGTAGCATCACCTGAAAGCTTGTAGAAAATGTAGAATCTAAAGCCAGCCCAGACCCACTGAATCAGAATCTATATTTTAACTGAAAGGAACTTCAGTTCCATTTTCTATGGGAGAGAATGTAAGAAGCACTGTATTTAGCTTACACTACTGTTTTCTACTTTCTGACCTTCAAAGAACCTCATCATCAATATACTCACCTTGGAAAACAAGGGGGACAGAAAATTACATTTAATCTGTAAGAAATACTCTGCTATGAGGAAGCTGTTTCATAAACAGATTTTTTTAAATGCACATGACTGAATTATTGCACCTCCATACACAATGGTGACAACTGTAGCTGAGAATAAAACAAGATGTCTCAAAAGTAAGAAAACGCACACACATCCTATAATTAAAAATATATCAAAACACATAAAAATAAAACTTAAATGTATGCAAAACAAATAGAAAGACCCATTTGAGGTATGCATGAGTGACTTTAGTGACTTTTCAAAACAATAAAATGTTTATTTTAGACAGTTCTAGAGTAACCCATGATTGTAAAGATTGTACTGAGAAGGGTTTGTATGTGACCTACATCCAGTCTCCTTGTGTATTAACAGCTCACGTCTGCATGGTGCTCTTGTTAAACTCGATGAGGCAATGATCGTCATTAACTAATGCCCACCCTTTACTCAGATTCATTTATTTATTTATTTTGTCCCCAGAGTCTTTAGTGCACCACATGATTCCATTAGCTATGGCATATTAAATCAACTCATTATTTTTCTTTTCTTTGTTTTGCCTTTCTTTCTTTCTTTCTTTCTTTCTTTCTTTCTTTCTTTCTTCCTTTTAATATAGGACTTTACTTCATACTCTAGGCAAGTCCTGAACTTACCATGTAGACTAGGCTGGCCTCAACCTCATGGCAATCCTCCTGCCTCAGCCTCCCGAATGCTAGGATCATAAGTACGCGCCACAACACCTGCTTTATGTGGTGTTTGGGGATCCAAACCAGGGATTCCAGCTTTGTAGGCAAGTTCTGCAGTCTGTGAGCTACATTCCCAGCTATTCATTATTTTTCTTGGCTGGGATAGTTTCTCAGAATTTCCTTCTTTATGATCTTAATACACCTGAGCAGCACCCTTCAGGTGCTTTCTAATTTGCTTCTTCTGCAATTGTCAAAAATCACACACCACCTGGGGAACGCACGTCCTACCTTCTCCCACCTCAGTCCCTACCTGTTGTGAGTGTGAGTTAAGGCATGAGTACAAAGGTTCTCTCTGAACTAGGAAACACAAGAGCGTGCTGTTCTCTGTCTCTCTGTCTCCCTCTCTCTCATTAGAAAGTTCAACAAGGCAAAGCTTTCCGAATGGTGCATCACAACTTTTGCAAAAGTAACTCAATCACAAAAATGGAGACATTAGCAACTAAGACATGCATGGATATGCCCTGTGGATATCGTTGTTGCTGACCAGGCTGGGGATACACAGTTCTGCTAGTCTTGACAAATACAAAGGCAGGTTTATCTTCTTTAAAGTTGTTTTTTGTTCTCCCCACACTGTAGTCTTCACACGACTTACACTAAGGGAGAGGGAAGCTTTGTGCTTCCGCCTCGAGGTAGGAGTGTGTATGCGAGCTACTTGGAGTTCTGTACCTGAGATGTAGCTGCTTTCTCACCTTGTTTCATGCAATCAATGAAAGTCCTTGTTTATACTTAGAATTTTAATCCAAAATTATTTTATCGCTCTAATTGTTGTATCTTTGGCGACTATGAGCTTCCGCTGGCTCTGATGTCCTTTGTACTTTCTCTCATTACTCTTAGTCTTTTTTATTACTTTCTGGCCGTACACGTTGCTCAACCTCATCATGTACTAGGAGTGTCTCAGAGATACAGTGAGTATTAAAATTTGAAATCATTCCATCAGCTTTGCCACTTTCTAAAATGGTTCTGAAGCCCTTTATTGTGAGAGTCTTTAGTTTCATTGTTGTGGCGGTCTTGTCTCCTGAATTGATTCAGAACATTTCCTTTTTATGTCATTTTGACTTTGGGAAAGAGCCAGTAGTTACACAGCGCCAGATTCAGCAAGTGAGGTGAATGACGACACGCCATCATGTTTTCACGAGCCTATCTTTCTGCTGGATGACACTTGGCTGCAGCGTTCACAGCGTTACTGTTTTTATCACCCCTCGTAAAGACACTCATGAAAGAGACTTCCAGAGCTGCTTCAGAAAATGACAAGAGCAACAGGATGAAGGCATTGAAAAGGAGAGGAAGTACTTCAAGGAGGTAGTTGGAACTGTGCATTGTGCTGTGATATTAAAGTATTCATCATGCCTTTCAATTATACCTCGTACTTAATGCCCCAATCTTGGAGTAACCCATTTTCCCAAACCAGTTTTACAGGAGAATGATACTAGCAACACATTTTTGAATAGTAAGTGTGCTGCTCTTTACTTCCGGGATGATGTTGCTTCTAGGCCCTCTCGGCTAGAAGAACAGAGAAGCACATGTACATATTCTAAAACTGTGAGTAGTCTTCTGTCTGCGTGTCTATTTGTCCAGTCTACACTTGTATTGAGATAAACGTGTCTTCTTAGAATATTTCCCTCTTCCATCTAGTACCTCATTGGCCATTGCCTTGTTTTAACGATTTCTCTAGATTCTCTAGCACCAGCCACGAGAAATCATGAGATCTACCAATATAGTCTATCATGAAGAGTACTTGTGTTCACTTGATAAAATGTTGGTTCTTTTATTGAGTAGATGCAGTATAAATGCCTCTTGCATCAAGTTGGTTTACAGTGCTGCGCAAGTGTCTCCAACTATCACTGTCGAACTATTTCTTCCTCTACTACTGCACATGCTTTCTTTATGTATTTGAAGAAGGCTCTCTCTCTGTTTTTTTGTTGCATTGACTCTTTTACCACTACATGAGGTCCTTGTCTTGTGTAACAATTTGTCCTATTTTCTATCTCTATTTTGTCTATTATTAATGTAACTAGTCATGCTTTTTGAAATTGCTACACAAAATGTTATTTCTAAACTGCATCTCTTGTAAAGAAAATATACAAAAAATGGGTCATATTCTACAATTTCTTGTGCGTGTGGTAGTGCAGTTGAATTTGTTAAATTTTTTCTTTTGGTGGGAGAGTTTAATTCATTTACATTCTAAGTAATTTTTGATCATGAACGATTTGTTTCGGCAATTCCGGTACTTGTTTTCCCCGTGTGCGTTATGTGTTTTGCTCCTCGATTTCTCCAATTGTGCCTTCATTTGCACAATTGATTTGTCTTGTTGTAACAGTTTGGTTCTCTACTCATTTATCTCTCCGTGTATATTTTAGTGTTTTTCTTGTTGGTTACTCTGGAGATTACAGCTGGCATTTTAACTCCTACAATCAACTTTGAGTTAATGCCAATTGTTTCAATAGTACACAGAACTCTGATTTTAACAGTTTTATGGCCCATTTGCATGGATTTGCATTGAGTCTTTTATGCCTTTATCTTTTAAATTATATAGAGGAAAGAAGAATGGGGTTTGTGTTTATTTATCTAGTAACCTTTCAGTGTTTTTTTTTTTTTCATTTTCTCTTAAACCTCATATTACTGTCTTGTGTGTTTCGTTTTACTTAAGTGATTCCCTTTAGCTTTTCTTGTAGAGAAATTCTTAGAATTCAGATAAACTCCCTCCATTTTGTTCATTTTTAAGAATTTTTTTGAGTGATAGTTTTGGAAACCGAATTATTAGGTGATAGCAGTTTGAAAATTTCCTATTCCTTCCTTCCGAATTCCATTTTGTCCGATAAGCATTGGCTCATCAACCCATCTCTTGTATGTGACAGGTGACTTCTCTTCTATGACTTGTAAGAATCTCTTTATCTTTTCATTTAGCAACTCATTTACAAGGTTTGTCAGTAATCTCATTGAGAATTTTTTTCTTGTTAAAAGCTCATTAAATTTCTTAAAAGTATAGGTTAAAATTATTGATCTGCTTTGGGAATTTTGATCACTAATTCTTCAAATCCTCTTTCTCCTCAAACAAGATATTCTCAAAGAAATTCAAGCAATGATCATCAGGCTTAAAGAAGAACTTACTAAACAAATAGTGTCCCAATGAATACAAAACTTATTGAGCATGTAGAAGCCACAAAAAACTAGGCAAAGTAAATAAGGAAATGCAAGATATGATGGAACATTTTGATAGAGAATTGAAAATTTTGAAAGGAAATCTAGCTGAAATTCAGGATATGGAAAATGTATTTTAATGCAGAGGAAGTGAACTCAAACATTGTGAGGACAGAATTTCAGACCTTGAACGCAAGGCTAAGAAAACGAAGGTGATAATTAGGCACAACTCCAAAATTAGAAATAAGCAAAGTAGCTGGATATAATGGATGATGGATGACTCAAAGAGACCCAATGTCAGAATTATGGAAGTGGGAGAAAGAGCAGAAGACAGCACTTAAGGTATAAATAATTTATTCACTAAAATCATGTAAGGAAATTTTCCAAATCTGGGAAAAGATATACTTTTGAGACATAGACTTAAATTTATTTAGTATAGGAATTTATTTATTTGGTCTTTGATTTAAGTTTAGCCTAAGAAATCTGGTTGATGTAATGATAATCTGAATGTTTGTTGTATAGCCCCACAATTGATAATAATTAAATCTTGGAAGAAACCAATATACCCAAGTACAGATGACTGGATAAAGAAGGTGTGATATACATACACAATGTATTGTTACTGTGCCATTAACAATGAGACATTTGAGTTATTTTTAGGAAAATGAATGCACCTTGAGACCATGATGTTCAGCAAAATGAATCAAACCCAGAAATTTGAATATTATGGGGTTTCTGTAATATGAGAAAACCAAACCATAAGAAATATAAGAGTCGTAGAAGAAAGTAAGAAGATGGACTTCGTAGAAAGAAAAATGGAAATGGGGGTTGGGAGGGTGAGATGGAGAAAGAAAGATGATATGTTAAAAAAAAGCAACCAAATGTGGGTGATAGTGGGAGTTGGGGGAAGAAGGGAGTTGTGGGAGGGTCAAAATAAGGGGAGAGGAAGAGATTGTAATTTTGATGTGGTATATATATATGCACAAAATGTTTAAGTTCAATGTAAACATCATTATTTATTGCATATATATATATATATATCAGGGAAAAAAGATTTTAGGTGAATGGTGGGGGATTAAACCTGAGGCTGAATCCAGAAAATAGAGCAGGACCTGGGAGGGTATACTCTCTATTATCAATTGTGCTACCGTATAACAGACATTCCAGTTATTATTACATCAATCTGAGTTTGTAGGTCAAACTTATATTAAAGACAGAATAAATAAATTGCTGTATTAAATCGCTACTTACTCCCTTTTGAGGGGGGTACTTGACTTGACTTCCTGTTTATAACATTGTGAGGCGCTGCCTCTGCCTCCACCTCTGCCCCTTGCTGTCACTGCTGCCAGGTGCCTATAGATTGACTGTGACTCTCTGAAACCGTGAGCAAAAATATGTCTTTCCTCCCTTAAATTGTGAATGGTCAAAACTTAGTCACAGCAATGAAGAAAAAATAAATAAGGCAATGGTATTTTATAAGTCTTTTCAGTTTTGTTAATTTTTCATTTTTTGTTCTTGATACACTCAGGGTGCTCCTTTTTAAATAATTTCTAACTCTTACCTGCATACCCATGCTAATTGTAACACAATTCCCAGTCGTCAAGTTGGAGTGTTATCCTGGGTGCCCTTCAGTGATGAATGAAAGAAGAAAATGAGGCAAATATTCACAATGGAGCATTTCTCAGCAATAAAAAGATCAAAGCTATGTCATTTTCAGAAAAGTGAACGGACAATCATCATGTTAAGTGAAATAAGTGACTACGAAGCAGTGTCACATGTTATCTTTCATTTGTGGAACAAAACAAGCACTAAGAAAATAGAAAAGATAGTACTAGAGAAGGAGAATAGGATATGGAGGAGGAGAGGGAAAATAATGGAATTGAGTAATGGATATGACAAACGTATGTTGCACGCCTTCGTGAAAATCCCACAATGAAATCTACTGCTTTGTATGATCAATATGGGCTAAAAATTATTTCCATGTATTAATAGTCTCTATTTTGTGATAACATGTTCTAATTTTCTGTATAGTTGTGTCCATTCTTTTCTTTAGTTTTTAAAACACATTTAAAGCAGTTTGTTTAAAGACTTCATCTTTAGCTTTGGCAAGAAGTGTTTCCATTTATTCCCTGTTTACATGTGAGTGGGCCAGAGTTTCTTATTTCCTTGCACACATGTATTAGTTTGGGTTCCCAATAAAAGCAGAATTTACAGAAATTATGACAAAAAGGATATATTTAGAAGGCTCACAAGTCTGAGGACAGAGATAGTCCAAGATGGCAGCCTGCATGTGTGAGAGCCGGAGGGTCTCACGGCTGGTCTGCCATGAGCTAGAACACCCATCTGGGACTGCAGGAAAGCCGCCGAATCTACTACAAATCTTGGTTGTTCAAAGAACAATGGCGAAGACCAGAGACTGAAGATCAGTGACTGAAGATTGGTGATGGGCAGAGAGGCTCAAATGGACACTGGAGCAAAGAGCAAAATCTTGGATGAAGATCTGTGGCACGTAGCAAGGCGATATCCATAGACAACTGCCAAGGCAAGAGCTTCCCTAAAGGAAAAAACTGTAACAATCTTTTCTCTTCCCTCCTTTTATAAAGTTTGAGCTCCCAGTTGGACCTCCCACTCCCAGGTGGGTGTTTTTTCCTCATTTACTGGCCCACATATAAACCAGGATGGTTTCCAATTGCCTAATCTGGCCATGGTTCCCAAACCCCAATCCACCCATGTTTCCTGATTGCTTAAAGTTGACGTAATCTCTCCAACAGTCACAAAACGTTAGTACTTCTTGTTAAAAATGGACATTCCAAATAATCTAATGTAAGGACTCTAGAAAAAGATGCTCCCTGTTCCCAAGGTCTGCTGCTGTTTGTTGTAGATTGTCCATTGTCTATACATAGTGACTTTTCTGCATTATTTCCATGAATGCTGCATTATCTGTTGTTAATAGAACTCAAGTCTATGTTCTATTTGTCTCCTCATCAGTTAGTGTCTTGGTCAAGTTGCCTTCAACATCAAGAGTCAAAAGAAGGAGGAAAAAGAATGGAAAAAAACTTGTCTTTTTTCAGAGTGTTTCTGCATCAATGTACTCATTTCAATGTTCAGTCATCTGTTTTCGACTCTGATTCAGTCTCCTCTTCCTTATTCTTCAGAGTCTGAAGGTCCACTGGTGGTGAAAGTCAAGGTTATTCTTGAGATTTGCTCAGCACGTGTCCATCTCTGGGCAAATGCATAGTCTCTATTAATGACAGAGATTATAAAACCCCTTTTGTCCCGTGTATCACTTTTCTTAGTCCTTTTCTGAAGGATTTTTGGTTTCCACTATACTATGGTAAAAATGGCTAACGGCCTCATTCATCCATATGTCATTTCCAAAGGCTATGACTCCTTCTGCTGCTAGGACTTGTATGATGCCTTTTACCTTTTCTCATTTCTCAGCCCCAGCCAAAGTTAACAGGTGCTGTATTTATCACAACACAGATATTTCCATGCATGGATTTTAGTGCAACACAAGTTGGAATGGAAAAAAATAAAATCAAAGAAGATTATAAAATAAGGGCCAGGGAATAACTTCTAAGAAATGAGTGGATTTTCCCCCCAATCTGCCTGACATACTAAAATTAGAGTACCATCACCAAAGGTGCTAGACAGATATCTAGACAAGTTATCTTGGACTATCATCTTGGGTGTAACCGTCACGACTCACTTGAGAAACAATGGCAGACACTCAAAGGTAAGCGACCATGTGGAACTGACTGTCAAGGTCCAAATCACAAGGCTAAAATCACAAGACATCAAGTTATCATTCAGACACCAGCATATTAATTTATAAGTATATATTTGCCAGCTTAGATTTTACAAATCATCAAGTGACCCACCCACCCACACATACATACATACATATACATTAATAGAAATTACTATTTATGTTATCAACATAACAAAGAATAACCAACAATCTTGAAGAATACATTCTTTATGTAGTAGTGACACCTCCTGAACTCTCCCTGGTATCAGAATATGGTTATATACTGTTGTTATGTGTAGTTTTTCTCTCCTTGAACAGTATTTAAAAACATTGAAATAAATGTTGTCAGAGGCCCAATGGACATGCTACCTTTTCTCATTATATTTATTAGCAGCATGTTTTTTCCATCACATTTAATAGTACCACTAATCAGTCTATAGATTTCTCTTATATCTTGCCAAGACTTGGTTGATCACCCATGCATATCTATTCCTGAACAATTAAATTCAAATTGGGTAAATTTTGTCCAGAAACAGACTGGCTTCAGATGATTAACCTAAAGAACTTTAGGAGTTGATCTCTCAAAAGACACCTACACTTCCTCTTTCAGGACCATGATCTTTGAAAACATATTGCTTAATTAAGTTTAGTCTCTTTCAGAATCCACACTTCCCCAACTATCTACTACCAACTAACACAATTACGTTGCAATTCATGAAAAGTTCTATATAAAATAACAATTTTATAATGCTCATTCACAAGCAAGATCATATCCTCACTTTCTACTCAAAATCAAGGTATACACTCACACTTGGTCTCAACAAATCATGCCCTTTATGCGACTGGACATATACCAAAACAAAAATGAAATGAATATGGACCCTAAGGAAGACTTCACTTTCCTTGGCAAATTACTCTGCCTGGAAAAATTCAGTTTTTGTTTTGGACCTTTGAGAAAAGTAGACTTTGCACCTGGAATGTACTTTCAGTTAATTGATCGAGTTCCTTTCACCTCCTTTGAATGCACTTACTTTTTCCCTCAAGAAAAACTCATTTATACATGTTTAGTGAGAAGTGTCATAGTAAACTAAGAAAAATAATATTGGAATTACTAAGAGCCAGTGATAGGCTAGAGGAATGGCGCAGCGGTTAAAGTGTTTGCCTTGCAAGCACAAGGCCCTGAGTTCAATTCCCCAGCACCAATTAAAGCTGGCCAAGGTAGTAAATGCCTGTAATCCCAACACTTGGAAAGCTGAGGCAGGAAGGTTTCTGTTGAGTCCAAGGCTAGCCTGGACTACAGAGTGAGTTCAGAACCAGCGTAGGGTACAGAGCAAGACCCTGTCTCAAAATAATAACAATAATAAGACCCAGTGATGCAAATATTGCCTTGTTTTTTTTAACTCTTGCTCTAGTGAATTAGATCCTCTAATTTTGGCTTCCTCAGTATCAGTGGAGCATAATAGCATGTACTTTACAGACCTGCAGAAAGGATGCAATGACATGTTCAATGTACCTGGCGCAGTGCCTGCCCCACTGGAGGGCCTCATACGTGTTATCCCCTCTTTCTGCTTATCACCACAGCCTGTGGCTTGTGTCTGGCCCTCTTGGGGCTACCTTTACCCCTTTCTCCATGAGACTTCCTGCTCTATGCCTTTGAAACAACACTTCTCTCACTATCCTTGTCCACAGGCACCAGCACAGTACCTGGAATAACGCAGGTGCTAAAAAAGGTCACACGGTGGAATGGAGGCCAGAGCTACCCGCTGTTTTTATTGGCTTTCAGGTTCAGTCAGTTTTTTAGCACTCACCTGTCATTATCAATACGTCACGACTTCAGCCTGAGGGCTTTTTGTTTCACAAATTTTGGAACGCCGGAAACTATACATTAGATCATTTCTCTCTTCTCCAAACCCTGGGAGGTGAGTTTAATGACCACCACCAGATGTCATTCCACCCACCATCAGGAAAGAATTTCAAATAGATGGTATAGCCTATCCTAGCCAGGCCACTCCTACGCTGCGAGAGTCAGATCAGTCTGTCCAGCCTGGCCTCCAAGCCCCAGGGTGGGACTTTCACCCCTGGGTAAAGCGTTACATTTATTAAGGACCTACTTTTTTCCCTGTACTGTACTCAGTTGTTTGATCCGATTGACGAAAATATGGGGTTCTGATAAGCAGGAATCTTGCAGGAATCTACTGTCTGTTGTATCCCTGGGAATCAACGCACCGCTGGCCACAGAGCACATGCCAATGGATATGAGAGAGTAAATGAGTATGCGTGAATGAAACATGATGAGCCATCATTCTGAACAGAGGTTGTTATTTTCTGTGTTTCATTTCAGCTAGATAACTGGAAACTGACAACTTAACCAGAGACTCAATTAGGAAGTAGGAGGCATATTATTATGAATCAAATGTTTGACCAAATACTTAAACTCCGTGCTATACTGCTTAAGGAAAGACAGGTGTGTTTTATAAGGAAATAAAAAAGGATTAAAGCAATGAAGGAAGAAAGGAAGGAAAGAAAGAAGGAAGGGAAGGAGGGAGGAAGGAAGGAAGAAAGGAAGGAAGGAAGAAAGAAGGAAAAAGATAAAATGAAATACAGCATCGGTATTATCATCCCTCATTAGCTCCGAGTGTGCTTACAAATTCTTTAGCGGAGGAACGAAATAATGGGTCATAAAACACAGTCCTAGCTCCTCACCTTTTCTTGTTTGTATATTGCTACTCTCAAAATTGCTAAGCCTGTGACTGTGCGTGGGGTAATTCTGAGCATATGACAATTGCCTCAGAGTCAGAGGCTGTATCCCAACAGCTTAAATATAACAATGGTAGGTTCTTTACAAAAGGTACATTTTCCTTTGCAGCTGCCAGCTTTGCTTTCTATACAAACTAAAAATAATGATCTTTCCATTATGGGAGCACTAGTATTGTTGCTTTGCCTCTTAGCTTATATTAGTGCTTAAATTATACTCCCGAGACTCCAGGGATTTAAACTTGGCTGGGGAAACTTTTTCTGAGGCCAAATGGTGGTAGGAACACAGGGCTTCTGCTGCAGTTTCGTGCAGAGCCTGGGGCAAAATTACACCACCAAAATTGACTGTAGTTCTCACTTTCGTCAGCTTTAGAAGGTCATTGATAGAATCTTTGTAGTCAACCCCAGCACACTTAATTATAGCAGATCTACATTTTCTTTGCCCTACTTATTAACAAGGCACAAAGTGACCCCTCCTCATTTGCTATGAATGAAAAGACTGTCTCTATTCAAATGTTTGAATATAGGATTTATCTTGAAAGGTGATAAGCACCCTGGTTATTTTCTTTCAAATGCACTGAAGTTATACTAGCCCGGGGCAGTATAATTCCTTGCGGGGGCCAGTGTTAGGAGCCAACCACCGCATCAAACAACAGAAGGCCATATAGAAAAGGAAATGAAAAATGGAATGCAGGGAGAGGAGAAAGTGAGAGGAGAGGAACATATTTTGTTAACCAATAGAGTTGTCTCCAAGTAATTTCAGAAAATCTCTCACTTTCTGTAACTCGAATATTAACACAGAGACTTTTTTGCCCTAGAAATTGGCAAAGGAAAGTATTAGTTCATTTTTCTTGTTCTTTCTTTTCCAGCCCTACCCCCTTAAATATCTGTATCTATGTTGCTCCGTACTGTCTTAAGATGCACTCAGGTAGGAGCTAATTACTAATTCCAGATGCTAATTACTAATTTCTCTCAGCTGTAGAATTGTTTTACACGGAATGCACATTGACTTCCTCAGTTGTCCATCTTCAGAAACTTCCTTTCTGCCTGTTCCAGGTAGATCCTAATTTATTCTGTTGGAGTGGCAATGGATGACTTCCCTAAGCAGCCCTTACTTCTACACCACATTTTGTAGTTTGCTTAAAATATATCTTTTCACAGATATGCTAGAGACTTACCTGCACGTGATATGCTCTGGAGATGACAGCCGCTGCTTAGTCATCTTAGAAAAGTCCTGTCCTCTGACTTGTTTTTGGACGACTTTTTTTTTTTTTTTTTTTTTTTTGGAGAATGTTGTTTTCTCTAGTCCCTGAGCCTTTCCAGATAGCTTTAAAACTCTGATATGTGAAACGACTTTGAGATTGGGTCCAAGCAGCAAGCAAACCTCCCATGGGACAAATGCCCTTTTGACCATAAACTTAACCCTTTTATCATAAACCTCTCAAGATATTTTCTTTTCTGTATTCTGTCACCCATTGTTTATAAGCTACTAAAAATTATCCAAAATGTATTTAAAGAAATAAATACGAATATAAACATTCAGAACTCATGTGGGTTTACTTCAACAACTTATTTTAATAAATGTAAGAGTTTATATTGAAGATAATTTCAGAGATAGAATACCTATTTGTTTTCTGCTGAGAACATAGTTTGTGTGAGGACATCACTATGAATATGTCTCAATATTCTGCAAAGACTGCTATGAATTCTAGATTTCCTGCCTCTTCCATGGCTTTGGCAATTTATAGATTTATGTTCTATTATGTGAGACAAAAATAATACAAAATTTGTATCCCACTTCTGGGTGTCCTGTTTGTTATTCTAGTTCCTTGTGCAAAGCCTTTGTTCTTTCCTGTAGCTGGGAAGGAATGTTCACTGGTCCCTAAGAAATTCTCCCTGTCTTACAGACATGTTGCTCTAGTACAGGCTGCAAACTCTCACCATGACTTTGTTACCAATGCTGCTGCTATTTCTGCTACAGTTGTTAAAGCACCTAGTCCTACTTACTAGTTTTGCTGTCACTACACAGGACATTTTAGCTATTCACACAGATACTTCATTTTCAGAGTTTTCCTATCTGTTTTCTGCTTCAAAACTGCAAATCAGACGCAGCTTGAATCCTGCTGGAAGGAGGTAAGCTCTTTCATAGATGAAAGACCCCACATTTTCTTATCTGTGATTTTCACCTTCTTCAATCAGACACGATCTCAAATAGCTTTCCTTTGAATGAGGGAACCCCTATCTTCTTACAACTTCAGTAGTCTTGATTAAAAACAAAGTTAATTTGATTCTGTTGGAGTTCAATGCCTTCAACAGTGAGAAAATTGACCCAGAATTTACTACTCTTACTCCAACGAAGTATCACACTGTTTTTCAGTTTTGTTATTGCTTTACCTAATTACAGTATTCTAACCTATAAATTGCAATGTCAGAACATATTCTGTAAAGAACAGACGTGACTTAGGCTCATTGTCCTTTTGAAGATCAATAGCAGTTTTTCCATGTGCCTCCCACTTTTCTGGTAACAAGTCTAGGATCTAGATTTCAGCGTTATTCCATTACCCTGAAGTAGCCTGTTTCCCAGTCTCACTAAGTATTAAAATAACTCTCACATATGCTGAGACTCAGATTTGTTTTATGCGAAATTATGTTGTATGGTACTCAAGACTTTTTCAAAAATTCAAACCATAATACCTTTGGTAATTATTTTTTAAAAAACCAATATCATTATATATATATATATATATATATATATATATATATATATATATATATATATATATATATTGATTCTTAACTTGGGACACCCTGGCGTTAGAGACTCTCAAACATAAATGGTAGCTTTTGATACCCACTAACTCCATGGAAATAAGTATGTATCTAACCGTAATCTGGGATCAAAGGAGGGCAATTTTTAAAGATTTGAAATCTTTTGTTTCCAAGTAATATTTCCATATTCTTTGATTTTGCTTCTTTTCTATTACACAGAAATCTTAATTTGGTGCCCAGAAGAGTATTTTACTTGCATAATATCTATATATTTCATAGAGGAAAGGGAAAGGCAAGTATTTGTGGACAAAAGTGAATGTCAATGACCATTGGTAGTCTTGTCCTCAATCAGGAAATGGAACAAATAAAATAATTAGACAAGCTCTAGATCTGAATATTAACTGAACAAAGAAATACTTATCTGGACAACTTGTCATGTGATCTTGCCTCTCAAGCGAGAGACCTCAGTGGAGTTTATGCCTATTACCTTAATTTTCCCCCCAGTAAGCCTATATCAAAAAAGAACTCTTTCATGACAGAATCATTGTGAGAGGTCAAGGAGCAGCACTGCCACAGCAGATGTGACAGGAAAGATGCTGGAACAATGACTGATCACTTGCTGATTATAGCATCCAGAGCAAGCTGGATTAGATCGTTAACACTAAAGATGAAAACATCACTTCTTTCTCTTTTGAAGAAAGGAGCCATCATCCTGAGTGGTGTCTCATTATTAAACTTGAGCACAAGGTAAGTTGTGTGGTCTCAGGGTTCTGACACCATCAAACAGCTGAGGAGCATTGAACAGTGACCCATTTCGGAGAACACAGTCTACTTTAATCAGGAAGTGATTAGATTTAAATACACCCAAACTTACAGAAGGGTATAGAATACCCAGTCGGAGAGATTTAGACCAAGCTTTTACCAAATAAGGACAGGAGAAAGTAAAACAAGCAGGAAGTACTCAGAGTCTAGGGTGGATTGGTTAGCATCACAGGACTTAGGTCCGTGAGGTATGCCTCAAATGGGTAATGTGAGTTAGTGTGCTAGATCAGAGGGTCCCAGGCATGTGCCACATATGCTTGTGGCCAGCTATATTCCCCACAAAGTTACAAAGGGAAGCCTTCAATGATGGCCCATGAGGAGATGAAATTTTACTGAGAGACACTACAATGAAACTATCATGCAACGGTGAGCATGTTCTGAGACTGGCGAGCTGTGGAGAGCTCGAGGGAGCTTTTCAGACAAGAAACACTTGAACTTGCTATGAATACCTGTAGTTGTCTCTGTGGGATATTTCAAGGGAAATATTAGATACGGTTTCTTCATGTGTTTCCTGGACGCTACCCCTAAGGCTTCCCACAACAATGTGATCAACTCCAGAATCCCTCCTGTGAGGAAGGGGAGAGCAAGTCTCCACAGGAAATTGTGCTACCTGTCCCTAAGATCACACAGTATACTAGTAGCAGGTTGGGTGTTGGAGAGAAAATTCAACACAGTGCTTCCGGGCTGGAGTGTTTCTTTTCAGTTCCTTTGGATGAGTCATTCTTCCTCTTGCTGAGCTCTGAAATGCTTCCCGCCCTTTGGGTACTGAGCTTCGTGTCCCTTTACGTACTTTCCCTTTCTCATTTAATGACCTCAAGAATCACTCTGTCTCACATATCTCTTTCTTTGAGGAAATACCAGATAGAAACATGGAGATTCTATGGGGGGTGACATCTTTAAAGTTACCAGCATGCAGACTTGCGCAAAAGCAGATGGATAGCAATTGTGTAATAAGAGAAAGATTATGTATTTCCCGGGGCTGGAGGAATGATTCAGCAGTTAAAGAACTTGCCTAGCAAGCATTAAATACCCGAGTTTATTTCCACAGCACCACATAAACCAGGCATGGTGGTGCACACCTGTCATCCCAGCATTCGGGAGGCTGAGACAGGAGGATTGCCATGAGCCCAAGGCCAGCCTGAGCTCTAAGGTGAGTTCAGGACCAGCCTGGGTTACAGAGCAAGACAGAGTCTCAAAACAAACAAACAAAAAGAATATATATTTTCCATATAGAAATTCTCTCTCTCTCTCTCTCTCTCTCTCTCTCTCTCTCTCTCTCTTTCTCTTTCTGTGTGTGTGTGTGTGTGTGTGTGTGTGTGATTTATTCGTTCAGGGTCGCATCAAGGTATGAGCAACAAAGTGACTACATCTAAAGTACAATTTTCAAATCTCCCTCTTCAAATTCTTCGTCTCTGTAAGGCACTTAACATCTAATATCACCTATATGTTGAATCTGAAAATCTGAACCTAGAAAAGCAGAGAGTAGAATAATGGTTACTTAGGTAATAAGGAGATGCTAGTTCATGAATACAAAGTCTCAAACAATAGTAAGATCTGGAAATCTACTGAACACACTAGTATCAATAATAATAGCAGTATCCTTAAATTTGGTGGAATGGTTGTAAATGTTGTCATTACGAAGATAAGTATATGAGCGATAATAGGTATATTAGCTGACTTGATTCACACATTTCACAATGCGGGTCGTTTCTGAGTCTTCATCTCTCATTCAAACTACTAGCCGACTCCTCTGAGCTCTTCCTCCCTGACGTAGCCCACTTTTGGCCATGGCTCCTAACCTTTTATCCCAGGCTATGTGGCCTCCCGTGCTGAAGGGCTGTGCGCTATCTATGGCTACAACAGTGACTTAACTGCCTTCCGGTTTGTTTTGCTTCCCTGCAGTCAACTGTGCACCGCGACCAGCTTCTCCAAAACATCTTCCTTCTCTCTACTCCATGAAATAAAATTTTGTCATGTTTATTTTCCACCTTTTGATTAACTTGTTTTCTAACTTCACTTCACACTGTCTTATTCTTTTGCTTGTACTTATAATCCTTAGTTTGCACCAGAATGAATGTCCCTTGAAGACAATTTTTATCTCTTGTTTAGGATTCTGTCCCCAATAATTCTACTGACATGTAGAAAGAATTCAATGAATGTTTAACAGTTAAATAAATGGATGGATATGAGCATTTTTCTATGTTGACCATGTTGAGAATTTAAACATTTTACCACGGCTTGTACATGTTTTATGATACACTTGATATTTAAATATGTGCATTTTAAGAAATGAATTATTGGTTATAATTAAAAATAGGTATGGAAACTGGTTGGCGTGAAAGCTTTGCCTTTTAGATGTTAGGCAAATAGATGCTGGTAGATGTATTTTACAAGGTCACTGATTGTGACTTGTGGGTTTTTAGAAAACATGTAAGTCCATGATGAAAATCTGAATCATTATATCTTTAATGACAGAACATGTTGATAGTTCACTACTGACAGCTTGCCTAATTCAGAATCTCTCAGGTAGATTGCAGACTACACTTGGAGAAACACTGCTTTAGATGGTGCATTTCACCTGAAAGACAGTTTTAAGAACATGCGAGGACTCTGTCACTGGAATCTTGTATGAAGTGCTAAGAAACATGAACAGAGAAGAGGATAACTGGGTGAACTTGTTGAAATGCAGATCTCTGGGATCTGTCTCAGTTCTACTGTGTTTGTAAGTCTTCCATTACTATCATATATCTAAGAAAATTAACTTTTAAACAAAGAAGCTCCTGATTTTGGCTCATGATTTCAGAGGAGCTAGTCTGTGGTTGCCCGGCTTGTTTTGAGGCCTATGGCAGAGGAGTACAACATGGAAGGAAAGCCAATCTCCAATGACTTGAAAGCCTTCTGTGTGGAGTTCTCTCATAAATGCTTCACCACTGCCCAGTAGGGCTACTTTGGGGATTAAATCTATAGCACGTGGCCTTGGGGGGACAGATAAGGACTTGAATACCTAATGGGTCAGAATTTCTTGGGCCAAGCCCTTTCTTAGTTAAGAAGTTCTCCAGGTGATTCTCATGGCCCCTGCTTAGTAATACCTTGCGTCACAGGCGTCAGCCTAGGTCAGCGGTTTGAATCAGTCTCCTTGAGATTCCTAAATTGGAGGTGCAGGAAAGAAAGGAAGCAACCAACATCTGACCATTTGTCTACGTGTTTGAGGATAACAGGCGACAGAAGAAGATATGGAACAAGTTCATTAGA
Source organism: Ctenodactylus gundi (assembly GCA_004027205.1). NCBI lineage: Eukaryota > Metazoa > Chordata > Mammalia > Rodentia > Ctenodactylidae > Ctenodactylus > Ctenodactylus gundi. The sequence goes on along the minus strand of PVKB01005068.1, from coordinate 8,291 downwards.
GGCTTCAGTTCATTAACTGCAAGATAATAACCCTCACTGCTTCTGTGTGAGCGTCTGAGGCTCGGACTTAGATTTTCTTTTCTTTTTTATTTCTTTGTTCCCCTAGCAGGTGGCAGGGTGCCTGGCACAGCAGGCAATCAACCATTGTTTGTCCAGCGGAAGCTAAACCAACATCTGAATTCACCATTTCTTGCAAGTAACATCGAATGCTATCAATCCTGGGAAAATAGGAGTTCAATAAGGCAATTCTTGTCAACTACAAAAAACACCAATTACATGGAATTTCATGATGATCAGTAGATATGCCAATGAATGTCAATAATCGAATATAACATGTATTAGATGCTAACAGCAATTTTAGATTCTCCTTTAATTTATTTGTCCAACAGCTATTTATTGGGTGCCCGCTCTATGCCACAAAATGTTGAGACAGATTGCAAAACAAAACAAACATGCCCTAGGGGAGCTCGTATTTTTTGGGTGGATGGAAATAAAACAAAGGATAAATATGATCAGTAAATACATCATACAGTATGTTAGAGTATGCTGAGCACAAAAATAAAAAGAAAGCGTTGAGCACGTTGATAGGGAGCAAATTGCAGTGAGTCGTAGAATTAAATAGGGAGAACTTATTTTCTACTCGCAACATGATGTGGGCGTTATTTTTATTATTCCTATTTTTCAAAGTAATGGACTGAGTTGTGCACCCTCCTGTGAGTTATGCTGACATCACGCTCCTAATAAAAGACAGAGCTGGATTCAGACCCGGGTATCCTAGAGCATTCCAGAGCATACTCTTTAGGAAATGTCTATTTATATAATCATCCCCATTGATAAATGATCTATATGCCATTTGCATTCATAAAAATATAGTAATTGCAGCCCTGAGCCAGCTATGGTGGTCTTTCAGGAGCTCCAGGGCAGGCACGAGCAATTCTAACTTTTATACTCCCAGGCTTAATTACCCAGAGGTCAGCAGGATCCCTCAGTCACCTGCAGAGTCTGCTGTTCAAACAAGACTCATGACTCTAATAAGGAATCAATAACTGGATGGCCGTAGCATGTTTTCTCATTTTTCCAAAATTGGGAGGGGCTCAGTGGGGACATCACACCAGGGTAGAAAAGGAACTTGAGAAGAAGCATCTATGCTTATTTTCAGTTTCAATGAATAATTTCCGCTGAGCCATCAAAGTTAGGAAGGCTTTAAAAAAATTTGCAGTATGATTTCTAATTGCTAGAAATGAGTAGACATCTGAGTGCCATATTCCTGTATTTTCTTAATTGTGAAATTATTGAACATCATTTTACATACTGTAACACCTTTGTTATTACCTGGGAGAAATAAAATGGTGTGAAGACCATGGGTAGTTCATGTGAAAGGAGACCTCAGAGATTGCCTTGCCCAAACTCTTCATTTTAGAGATGATGAAATTTAGAGGCTCCAAGAAGGCATACCTGAGATCTCCAGTGCCAAGGAAGAGCCATTATATTTAGAGAATCACAGATTATTAGCACTCTCTTTCTCTAGACGAGGAAAATGAATCCCAATACAAGTTAAGAGTCTTCTCATGGGAATCTTATTCTCAAACTCATTCTTCACACAACTCACTAATTTTTAAAAATAAAATATACATGCTGTTCTCTTAAAACACTTCAGTCGTTTTCTGCCATTACCAAGGCTGGCAAAACTGACCCCTCAAAGAAAAATTAATAGTTTAGTCAATGACTTATGACACTAGTGAGAGTGGTAGAGCCATTATATCTTGAGGCCTCATGGAAGGAAGTCAGGTCATTAGGGCTGCACCCTTGAAGGAAATGGAGAGGCCTCATTCCTTCTTCTCTGCTCGTTTTTTTTCCTAGTCACCACGAGAAAAGTTCTCTCCAGCAGGCACTTGGTCATAATATGGTGCCTCATCATGGGCACAAAGCAGTGAAACCAATAATGGATCATGGACTACCACCTCTGAAACCATGAGTCAAAATAAGCAAGTAGATTGGCATCAGTGGGCCCGGAAAGCAGGAAGAATCCAACATCACCTTCTTATGTCAAGAAACCAAAACTTCAATGTGTAATAGTATATTTATAATCATCTGTTAGGTCTCAAACCCTAAGTAATCCCAGGGAGTGCAATGATACTTTAAAGTTCCACATTGCACACATTTCTGGTTGCCCTCCTGGAAGACACGGGCTCTCCATCTCCAGCACCTGGCACAGAGCACATCATAGAGCCCAGGGATACGGGAAGAGAAGTATTCTTTAAAGACTATCCTGCCTAGGGTTAGAACCCCCCATCAAATTAAGAACTAATCTCTCCTAAGTTTCTTTTCCAAGTTTCTCACACAAGTAAGGCCCAAGGACCAGGGGTGGGGAGGGAGACATTGAGCACCTGAAACGGAGAAGAAGACATTCTGAAATTCCTAAGTAATTTCTCAGTGAAAACCTTGATGATCTCATTATTACCTTAACACTCAGTACCCCAGAACTAACTTTTGCATGTGTAAAAGTGTGTCTTGACTTGCACTCAGAGTGGACCTCTCTATGCTGCTGCCTGTCTTCTCTCTGAAAGTCACGAATCTCCTTATCCACTCTACAATACATTGCACGAATACTTCTGTGTGGCCACTTATGGGTCTTGACAATTCTTTTATCAAGGAGCAGAAGTGAAAAGCTGTTTCCTAGCAGCATCAGATCTGGGTTACCCAGTGACAAATTAAATTGATCTATTTTGGATACTTATTACAGTAACAGAAAGCTAACACACCCATTTTTGCCATAATATTGGAATTTGCTATTATATGCAAAATACTCTCCACTGTTTGTCATCCCCCATGGGCGGGCACATCTCTTAATTTTCTACTACTGTACACTTGCTACGTGCTCCATGCCTGCCCTCACCTTGGCCGTGGTCTCTTGTTCCAACAGGTTTTATCTCAGCAGAGCGTCAAGCAGGATGCTCTTTCTGAGCCTTCAGTTTTCAAGGGAGGTGTCCCCTCTATCTCATAGGCATTTTTATGTGACATTTCAAGTTTTGTCTGCATCTGTCTTGTCTATTACTGGGAGACACCTTAGAGCAGACATTCTGACTTCTAGCTGTCTTTATGTTCATCTTTTCGTACAAACATGCCTTGCTGATAGACAATCTACAGTGAATCTATAGCTGAAAGAATAAATGAGTGAGAAAATAAGCAAATGACTTGTGGATTGATAAAGGTTACAAGTTTTTTTAAGAAACAATATTAAACTTGGTTTTCATAAGAGAATGAAGTAAGAAGCAAAATTAGACGTTTGGCCTGTTATTGAATAGTCCAGTGTAAATCTTGTTCTGACAGATATTCAGAATATAAGAATTGATTAGGAAATATTTTACAAAAAACATTCTGTTGCTTTTATCTGTATAATTCCAGTTTCTTCATATGTAAATGTTAGCTCAGGAAGTCACCATTTTTCTATATAATTGTAACAAATTTTTATCAAAGATGTGCATATTCTATTCTGAATTATTCATTCATTTCCTTCAGACAAGAATTAAACTTACATTAAAATTGACAATATGCTCCCAGGAGGGATGAAAAAAATGAGTGAAATTAAATGAACATATAGTCTAGGAAGACAGATAATAAACACAGAGAATCATTTATCTTCCCCCCAAAATACACATAATGACCAAATGGATATGTGAGGAACCAGGGGATACCAAAGAGGTAAAAATTTATTTCTATTGGACGAGATTGGGAAAACTTCGCGAAAGGTCCCATTTCCATGGCAACTTGCAGAATTTGGACAGGAAAGGGTTTCACAATTTAGGTGATTAGCAAGAATTCTCAAATATACCCCCAATCTTGCAATAAGATTGGCGCTCCTTGGAGCTAATCTTACTTTACCTTTGAAGTCGTTGTTCGTTGTGATCTCAGGTGTAATAAGGGAAATAGTAACTAATCTGATTTGTCAGTCTCCAGCAGATTGTTTCAGAATTGAAGAGATCCCCGGGTGCTAACGAGATAAATATGCTGAGGAAGGCAAAAACCAAAGGGAAATTAGGGTGAATGAAAGTATCGGGTATAGACTTTATCTGTTCAATAAATACTTGCAAGAAAACTTTCTAGGGGCAGGGTTACAGTGTTGGCTGAGTATAGAAGGATGATGATGTGCGATCTTTGGTCCTCAGTCCAGTGACGAATCAGCAGTGGAAACAGACAATAAGACCAAGGTATGTGGTTTTTTTAAGTGTGTTTGGTTATGAGCACTATAGGACATTGGTGAGGGACCAGGTGAGCTCAAAGCCTCAAAACATAGAGAGTCAGGGGCACTATATGGAATAGACATGGAAAAAATGAGAACAGAATATAACATTTGATTGTGTATTATTTCAACATGCAAATGATCTTTTTGTTTGCATATTGGTAGTAGCATTTTTTCAATTTTCTTTCTAATGTTGCTTTTGTGATTAGTCACCTTTTGCCTTATGAAGGTTTTCTTCCCTTTTTGCTCTCTGGTCTTTGTACTCTTGTACACATTACTTCTATATGTTTATAATGCATCAAAGCTTATTTCCATTTTTTATGTAAAAATCAGGTGTTTTAGAGATAATTTGAAAATAAGAGAAAACATCTTTTACTATCCACCTATATATTCAATTTTCGTGGACTCTTTTATTCCACATGTATCCTCCAGTTTCCATCTAAGTATCATGTTTTGAATGGAAGAATTTTTAAAACCATTTTATATAGAGCAGATCTAATTTTCAGGGATTACTTCATAATTTGTCTGTCTAAAAAGTCCTTATTCGGTGTCTGTAACATAGTAGATGCTCACTATCTGCTGGTCATTATGAATGTTTGTAAACTTTTTGTTAAATAGTATTTTCAAATTCAAAATACATAAGGCATTCTAGTAAATATGTTAGCTGTCTTAAGCTCATTTTCATCTGTAAATTCTGATTGTGTGTACCAGTAGGTAAGGTTAGCTTTATTTCATTAATAAAATTTTGATTTTTAAAAAAATCCTTATTTCACTTTCATTTATGAAGGAGAAATTTCCTAGAGATAGCCTTCTTTATTTGTCATCTCCACCAAAAGTGCAAGTAATGCCATGGTGTTGAACTTGTGTGCTCGGGCCCGCACTGTTTCTTGCGCCACTCTTACCTTTGTTCCTCCTTTTGCACAGAGTCATTTTTATCTGTCTCCTATTCTATGACTTTCTTTTTGTTTAAATCTTGAAATACTTCAGTATGATGTCTTGTTGCTACTTTCTTCATGATTCTTACGGTTTAGATAAACTTTTAAAATCTTTATTCTACCAATTTAGTCAAAGTTAGAAATTTTTAGCAATTTCTTCAAATGTGGTCTTCTAAAATCTTCCATACCCCTTCTTAGTATGTTTATACTTTCCTCCTTCTGCTTGAACAAAACATATAAACATTATGCACACTTTGGTGACCTGGGCTACTCTTTCAGTCACCTGCATGAATGTCAGGATTGGTCCTGTTCATTGATTTATCTCCTTCATCATGGATAATATTTTTCTTTCTTCACATGTCTAAGTTACATTTTACTGGAAGACTGACTCTAAATTTCATCTTGTAGAGCTATATTTGTTTGCATTCTCTTAAGTGTACTTAAGCGTTGCTCTATGATGCAGATATTAGTTGAAAATGGTTCTAGACTTTGGAGGTTTTCTTCCCACCTTCAGTTGGCAGGATCAGAGTATCTTTATTTGACAGGTGGTTAATTTTACCCCACTTCCAAGGCAAGGCCCCTTTTGGTACTCAATATGAATTCTATCAGAAAAGTGACATAAGAAACGGTACAAGCTAGAAGACACAGGCTCAGCACGATTTAATCACTCATAGGTTTGGTGGAGTGTGTGCACATGGGTTCCACCAAGTTCTCAAATGCGTCTTCTTCATTCAGGAAGGCCACGATTCTAGCTGCGCTTACCTTTTCTTCACGGTGTTCTGAAAATTTCCTAGGTAGTCAAGCTCTAAGTAGTTGTGGGACTTAATCTTATTTGTTTTGTTTTTTATTCCTCCCACAGATTACTTTTCTGAGTTACTTTTTTGGTCTTCTTTCTGAAAAAATAAACATTATTTCTTATGTATTTGGTCTTAAAGTTAAACCAAAAGCACAAGCCTACCTTTGTGTGTTATTGGATTCCATGTAGTTCAGAATTCTTAAGGAGAGTGGGAATGTATTTGTCACCTTGACAAGACACATATGTGCACAAAATGCTCAACTTCATTGTAAACGTTAAATTTTGCACTTATGCATATCAATAAAGCGGGGAAAATAAATAAATAAATAAATGAAATGAAAAAGCTAGAAAAACAAGAAATAAGCCTTGATGAGTGATCAGAAGTCAAACAATAGTCATTTTTCTCCCATTTTATTGATATGTATAAGCACAAAATTTAAGGTTTACAATGAAATTGAGCGCTTTGTGCACATACGTGTCTTGTCAAAATGACGAGTACTTTCCCGCTTTCCTTTTGTCCCTACCCACCCCTCCATCCCTCCCTCCCTACACCCCTTGGTTCACTTTGTTTTTTGTTTTAATTTTCATGAGATAGTTGTGGTCTGGGTTTCTCACATCAGACAGACCATTCGATGTTTCACTTTCTGCTTCTGACTCACTTCACTAAGCACGATGTTCTCAAGTTTCTTCCATTTGCCTGCAAAAGCCTCCATGCTGTTGGACTTTATAGATGTATAGTATTCCATTGCGTATAAATACATTTTTATTATAATGGTAGCCAAGATACTTTCATAAGTGGTGAGAACATTTGTAATTAAGAAACCTAAAAGTAGTATAGCGAAGCCTAGATTGAGTGTGAGAGAACCTGTATTGTTTAGGGTTCTAGAAGAGGGCTTACAAGTCTGAGGAGAGAGATAGTCCAAAATGGCAGCCTGCACATGTGAGGGCTGCAGGGTCTGCCGTCCACTCAGATGTGAGGTAAGATGACACCAGTCCGAGAATGCAGGACAGCCGGTGTGAGTCTGCTGTGGGTCGCTGTTGTTCAAAAAACAATGGCAAAACCTGGAGACTGCAGACGATCTGTGATGGAGATCAGCGACGTGCAGACATGAACAAGTTTATACCTGTAGACAACCTCAAAGGCCAGAGCTTTCCCAGAAAAAGCTACACTCATCTTTCTTCTTCCTTCGTTCTTTATTTCAAGCTGTTAGTTGGGCCTCCTGTATCCGGGGTGGGTGTTCTTTTCTCATTTCCTGGCCCCACAAGTCGCTCACGAGTGTCTATAAGCTGTACCCTGAGTGTTTCCTAATTTCTTCAAGTTTACATAATCCCTTCAATGACCAGAGACCCAGAGATCAAAAATCTACAAAAGGGGTTCTGAAGATGGCTCATTTAAGATAGCATGCGAATATAAGCCTGAACATTGATGGTGACTACAGAGTTTGGTAGAAAAACTTGAGAGATTCAGATCTCAGAATGGAAAACACTCAATGTCACAATGCATGCGTTATAACTGTGTAGTGGTAACTATGGTGGAGGAGGAAGACTTAAGAAACCATTTAGTTTTGAAACTTTTTATTAACTGACAGTGTTGGGGAGAATACAGAAGATGGAGCAAACACTGTCAAGAAGATGAATGATTCAATTTGGAGCTTGTTCAGCTGATGGGCCTATGGAATACTAGGGTGTGCACGAACCATTGGATAATCAAGGGCAGAGAGACATGGCACAAAGACTAAACAGGAAGCAAATCCCACAATTGCTTGTAATAAAGCAGCATCAGACTACTGAGCCACACTTCTCACACTGAGTTCTCATGAACTATTTCTCTACTCACTTTTGCTGGCAGACACATTGGTTATCTACTAAAGGGCCATTTCTCTGTCTTCATTCTTCTTCATTGGAAACCCTTCTCAGGTGTTTGAGTACGTGTTCTCTAAAATTGTGTGCTCAGGGAAGAAGGCATCTCTAAACCAGGCCTGCCGCATATTCAGTGTAAGCCAGTCTTGGAGGTCTGCCAGCAATGGGTTTAGGAGGCAGAGTCAAATCCAGACCAAACCAGCCTCAAATCTCAGCTCTCACTTACAAATTGTGTGACTTGTGGTCAAACTGTTTAAACTAAGTAATTATCATGAGATTCATTTACACAAGGTGATAAAAATGTCGTTATAATTTACTTCTGTACCCATTATTGAATGTTTATGCAATTATACACATGTTGCTAGTGCTCAAGAGGATTAATGTAGGCCCAGATATTGTCTTTGCTGGACTTATTACCTCTCAGTGAGGACAATAGAATAATAAATGGTAATAAAGCAAG